>BDDA01000864.1:3687-19418 GCA_001662385.1 Chlamydomonas asymmetrica
GCATGCATGAGCACACCGGCACCGTATACGCGTATAGCACCGGATAGGGTGGCAATGCAATAATGGTGTGTGGCCTGCAATGATGCGATAATGGTTGTTTCTGCTTCTGGCGGGTGCGCACGTGGCGCCCTCTCCCGAGCTGCAGAGTGCCCAGGCACGCCATCATCCCCGTCCCCGCTGCTTTACCCACCGCTATCCCCACCCGTTTCCCCGCCGCCTTTTTCCCCTGTACCTGCAGGCCCGCCTCCGCTGCCCCTTGCTCGCATCAAGGCGCTGAGCTTCGCACGCACACGCTTCTTTACCGCCTCGTCAGCGCCCGAGCGCGCCAAGGAGTTTGTCGCACGCCATGCCGACGCCACGCCGCCCGCGCCGCCCTCAACGCCGCTGATCAAGGCCGCCGTTGCCTCCGCGCAGCTGCTGATGAGCCACCTGGACTGGCTTGCGGGCGGCGCTTCCCGGGGGTTAGGCGGCGACGCGGAGAGCGCGTTGGCGGGCGTGGCGACGCTGGACGTGAGCGACGCGGGGCTGCACCCCGCGGCGGCGGCGCAGCTGGCGGCGTTGCTGCGGGGCGCGCTGAGCGGTGTGACGGACCTCAACGTATCTGACAACCCACTGCTGGGAGACGCCGGCCTCTCCGCCCTCATGGCAGCGCTGCCGGAATCACCACCACCACCATTGTTGAAATCATTCTCGTCAGCAACATTACCGGCAGCGGTGGCGGGCGGCGGCGGGAGCGGCTTCGCGCTGCGGCGGCTGCGCGTGTCTCACGTCGGCGCCTCGCTGGCCGCGCTGGCGGACCTGCTGCTCGCGCTGCACGCCTCGGGCCAGCGCCTGGCAGAGCTCGACCTCTCACGCAACCAGGAGTATCTAAAAACCTTCGACGCGCCCCCGCTGTCCGTTTTGTTACCAGGCAGCGTCGACGCCGCCGCCAACAACACCAACGCGGCTGCGGGCGCTGTCGGTCCGCCGGCAGGGGAAAAACTAAAGGAGGATCCCTCGGACGCGTTCCTATACGCGCTGACGGAGCTAGGCAGCTTCTCGGGGCCTGATGCGTTGGACCTCTCGGGCGTGTTCCTGGAGTGGTCAGGTGGCTTGATGTGGTCAGCGCTGCTGAGCGCCTCCATCAAACGGCTGATCATCACGGGCTGCCCGTTCGGCAACGAGGGCGTAGACGCGTTCTGCAGCGCCTGGAGGCGCGCTGCCGCCGCTGCCGCTGCTGCCGCCCACAACAGTGTACAGGGCGGCAGCGCGCCGCTGCCGCTGCCGAGTTTGACGAGCTTGACGCTGTCGGGCTGCAACCTGGACTCGGAAGCGCTGCTGACGCTGCTGCAGGCGCTCATCGCCCGGCCGGGCCTCAAGCACCTGGACCTGTCATGCAACCGCATCAAGTACCTCTTCGACACGCACGCGTCCCGGATCAACCTGCAAAAGATCCTACGAGCGGCCACCGTGGGCAAGTCAAGCTCAACCTCTAGCACTAACCCGGGCCTTCGCATGCTGGATTGGAGCGCGGCTGGCACCAACGGCACGAACGACGACGATGCCAGAGATAAGTGGGCGACGTGGGATGTGTTTGTGCGGTCCAATCACTTGCTGGAGAGCCTGGATCTGCGGTACAACACGCTCAGCAAGCAGGATTGTGATCTGCTGGCGGGGCATGCCAAGCGCGGCAAGCGCAAGCGGCATGCGTGGCTGGCGGGGGTGGACGTGGTGGTGGACCTCAAGGTGACCTACTAGGACGCGTACGGCTGCACTGCAGCGTAATGTAGAAGTGTTCTGTAGTGTACTGGATGAGTCAGCTGTACTGGAGTGGACTGATGAGGTGTAAGGAGCGGAAAAGTGTACTGATGATTGCACTGGAGTTTACCGACAGAGTGTACTTGAGTGTCGGCCGTAGCGCTGATATAGGACTGTGCTCCTTGGGCTCTGTGGATTATTAGCCCCATCATTTGCTATCCACACCCGTTTCCCAGCACGCGATAAGCGTAGCAAACCGCGCCTGCATGAACACAATCCGTCCGAAACTCTCTTGAATCTGGCATGCTGAGCTGTTAACGTTGCCCTGACCGCACCGGTGTAGTCATCTTGTGGCCATACCACACCAGGTTGGGCGCCGTGCGAACAACGATTACATGACACGTGTGACCGCTTGCATCCCTGTAGGGGTTTACCACTGGACCTGCATTTGCTCCTCACATCTGCCAAACCTGTGCTATCTGTGCTGCATTAAGAACTCATGAAGCACTCACACTCACCCCGCACGCCCGCACTGAACTCGGTGCATAGGACTGCGATAAGCCGATAATGCTTTCGCGTTTATCAAGGAAGGCACCACAGTACCACACGCATACGGACTATCGCATGGCACCCTGCAGGGCACCACAATGCAAAGAGCGCTCGGAGCGACCATTTCAGTGCCGAATTCAGCCACCTGCTCTGGCAGCACAGGCATGCACGCGTTGCCCGTTGGGTTGGCCTGCAACTGCACACCGCCTCGTGCGATCCGCCCAACCTAGCCACATACCGATGCTTTATGGTGGAATACCAATAATAGCAAAGATGAATGTCAAGGTAGATATACGATGCGTCCATGCTGTGCGCTTGCACAAATCAAAGCCAAGGCATGTTGTGCATGCCGTATAGCAGCATGCTGAGCTGCATTTTTACGTTTTAGCGGTGTGCCTACAAGAAGCGTGCACGCGGCCGTGCTGCGTCCCCTAAGCGCTGCCTGGGCGCTACTGCCCCGCGTCCCTGCCCCCTCGCCCCTGAGACACCTTGGACCCCGCGTTCCTCCATGACCCTCTAATTCATGTTATCGTGTTGGTTACGTTGATATACGGTGTACTCATTCATTGTTGGTGGCTACCGCAATAAGCAGCTACCGCTCAAATCCAGCGGCCGCATACGCGCTTTTGGCATCCTGCGACGATGCAAAAAGAAAAACTCCAGCAACCGCAGGTGGTGTCGAATTTGTCGGCACCTATTGCGAACGCATGGACAAACGACAAAGCGCTGACAGTGGTAGTGATGGCGCTGTATGCGCTTCACAGCAGCCGCGTTGCACGTAGCTGTGCCCGTTGCGCGAAATGATGGCCGCCAAATCCAGCCACTTGCGGCCATTTATGTTCACATGGTCATTCATACCCGTTACTTGTTATAATGTGGTCATCATGACAGCGTCGTTGCAGTCAAGGAAAGGCTTGTCACACTCTATTTGATGATGATGCCGTAGTTGCAACAGGGACGCTGCAGACAAGGATCGGCTTATCGCAGCGCAAGCTCAGACGTAGGTCTCGCCGTCACGCACAAAGCGCCCAAGGCGCGGCGCCCACACGTGCCCGCTCATGTCCACGGCGGGGTGCTGCAGCGGCGCGTTGAGCGCGAGCCACACGGGGTCGCGGCGGCGCAGGCTGGCGGGCGGGCAGGCGGTCTTAGAGCCTGCGAGCTTGGCGGCGCGCGTGGCGGGGTCGGCAGAGCGCAGATCGTCACGGAAGCCCGGGAAGGCCACGTCGGGGTCCTCGCGCTTGAAGAAGTCCTGACCCCGCAGCCAGGCCAGCTGCTCGACAGACAGCTTGTGAACCAGCGGGTTGATCCTGCAGGTGTGTAGGTGGGGGTGGAGTTTCAGGGTGCAGGGGTTTCACATTGCAGGACGGATCAGGAGCGGCGTATATGCTCGCGGACAGCACATGCCGACAGGACGCCTTGTAGGCCACGTCAACACGCTACACACGTGTGAGTGGGTCCATCAGGAAGGGCCCATCGCCGCTGCTGTGCCTTTATGTGCTACCCGCGTCCTCAGCGCTGGCCCATGCAGCGCCGCCCACACCGAGAAACACCGGCCACCCGGGCGTGACGGCCCCGGCTGATGGAATCATCAGCATCAGCAACAATCAGTGATACTGTGCTCGAGCAACAGTACTTTACAGTGCGGATTACAGTGGCACTGTGGTGGTGATTGTTTACTTGTCACAGCTTCACCTCTCCCCCTTGATGTACGTTGGCGTGTCCTCCTCCGCGTCGTACTTGGGTCCCTGCGCGTACGGCAGCGCCGTGTCCAGCAGCCCGATCAGCTTGCACAGCAGCACCTGCATCATCGACATGCGCCCCGCCGGCTGCGCGCTGAACTCCACGCCCGCCAATAGCGCCACATGCGCCTCCAGGCTGGCCAGCGCGCCCTGCACGCAGGTTTAAAGTTTAAGTTGATGGTTTATGGTTTAGGCACGTGTGCGGCCCTCCAGGCTGGCCAGCACACCCTGCATGCATGGGGGCGGGTGTGTGTGTGTGTGTGTGCAGGAGCTGGAGTGTGTGAGAGAGGTGCGCGCCGCCACATGAGCCCAGACACCGACCTGGCATCGTCGGCTGCAGCCTCCATCGTTAAGCGTGTGCTTGCTGCGTGATGATGCGGGGAACAGCAGTTGAAAACTACCACACGCGTCATAGACGCTCACTGTTTGCTGCTCACGTCAAAGGTCTGGCCGGTGGCTTGTCGTGCCATGAGCTCGTCTGCACCGACGCACGCCAGCTCGTTGTCGCCCGCGCCGCGCTGCATTGCGCTTGCGATGCGCTGCAAATCCACTGCGGCGGTGCGGCCATGCAATCACGTCACGGCATAAAACTTGTGGTTATGCTCCCGATACTTGGAGCCTTAATTGATGAATAACTGTGAGCAACACTGCACTGCCGATGCAACACATGACACATGCGGCGCGCCTCCACCCAAGGCACAAATGAGGTGGGGGGGGTAAGGGCAAGGGCGAGGGTGTGCATGCTCATCAGTCAATTTGCACCATGGCAGCCGGCTGGCCAGCAAACCAGCGCCCGGGCTGACACCGGTAGGTGGTGGGCGCTGGCAGCACCTGGTTGGCTGGCGGGCGGGTGGGCGCCTCGCACTGTTGCAGGCGCCTTGCGTGCTTGCTCAAGCAAAAGCACAGTTGTTCGCTCACTTGTGAGGAGGTTGAAGGCATAGTAGGCGTCAGGGACCTTCCCTCCCTGGAATGTTTTGGCATCCGGCACGCCTGCATGCATGCAGCAGGACCCATGCATGCGTTCATGTGGGTCACACACTCACACGCGTCCATGTGGGTCACACGCTTGCGGGCAGCAGGTATGTTGGTGACGCTACAAGTCTGAGCGCCAACCCCCACCTTGTGTAGGCGTGTTGCCGGTGAACTGGAAGTTGATCGCCTCCAGCACGTCGTACGCCTCGGTCGCGTACACCAGGCCGCTGCACAAGTCCTTCTCCAGGACCAGTTGGGACCAGAATATGAACCTGGCAAACACCGCCACCGTGCTGTTCAGCGCGTAGAGCCAAGGCTGCTGGGCTTCCCACGCTTCCGCGTCGCCCTGCTTTGCTGCGAGGTCGATTGCTGCCTTCCGCTGCTTTTGCAGGAAGCCGTTCCCTATTTGCTGAGCCTGCATCCAACACGGCTCGAGTGTACAGCGGGATAAGATTTGCTGACAGTGTGCACCAAACAACAAACAACAAAGGAATGCCACACAGTCAACGACCTCACCAGGCGACTCTGCAGGTCAAACGCCGCACGCACCAGCTGCACCTGCACAGCTTTGTGAGCGTTGCTCATAGGCCCTTTCCGCAGCTTCAATTCATCCTCCAGCCTCTTCAGCTTTTCCTACAGCCACGTCCAGCAGCAGCGGTGTGGCGTGCACGAAGTGTGAGCATGAGAATCCAACACTGCCAACAACAAACACGCTCCCATATGGTGCTTTCACCTTGAGCTTCTTGTACTCATCCTCCTGACCTTGCTGTCTTGTGTACATGAGCAGGACTGAGGCCATCAGAGTCACTATCGGAAGAACAACAGAAACGACAAGCGCCGCATTCCCAGAAACGCCGCTCTTGCTTTCCGTCATCAACTGGTATGTGGAGTTCGACATGGCAGGTGTGCGGCTATGTGCAGCGGTGCAGCTCCGCCACTGAATGTGTCCCCTGAGTTACTGAGTGTTGACCGCGTGCAAGCGGAATGGCGAACACAAGAACTTAGACAAGCGCATCACACTCATTCCCACATGCATCACATACAAGCCAGGGCTGCTTGACGGTATTTTCAATGATACCAAGCATATGAGACAGTCCCTGGCAAGCCTCGCTTGATGGCAAACGCAAGTACTACCAGCGATGCGGAGCAGGCAGCGCTGGTTGTCTCGTTCGTGCTGCCTTTTGCTGTGCTGGCGCTTACGCTCTATATCCTGCAGCGCAAGGAGGTTTATGACAGGACCTCGCAGGTTCAAGTGCAGGTAAGTCAAGCCCGCACTGGTGCTTTTGCTTTGCGCACAAAACAAAACTGACAAGTGAACTTGGCTTCCTTGCTGCAGGAGTGGATTGAGCGGGCCGAGGACTTTTGCACAAGGGCCAGCAACTCCAGTGCCCGGGACATAGCACAGACGGGCTATCGGACGCAGCTTCTGCGTGCAGCGTTCGAGCTGCAGTCACGATTGCTGACTCAGGTGGGCTGCCGTACGGCGGAGGACTTGCTTGCGGGGCTCACCCCCTTCCAGTGACAAGGCACCACACTAGCAGCTGACAAGGCACGTAGACTCTTGAAGCCGTACGCACATGGTACGAATCAGCACAAACGCCATTGTGCGCACACGCACCGCTCTGTCGCTCACTCAGTCGTCGCCGTGTGGCGCTCGCCAGTTCCTTGTATCAGGCGCCTCAGGCGCATGGAACCAGGCGAGCATCGCCGGTGTTCCCAGCTCGCCAGAGCCGGTGTGCCTACGTAGCACAGTGAGGCACAGCACACCTTGGCGGCGGTGTATCTTCAACCTGTGGCTTGCTGGTGGCGAATGCGGTTACCAGTGAACGCTGCTGCGGTGCGGTGCGGTGCACCCGCCGAAAGTGTTGCGCAGCAACCAGCCAGGCACTGGAGCATCAGGGTGGTGGGAGCAAGGCAGTCGCCTTCAGCTGCTGGTAGGGCACCACGCCGCCACACACATATTGACATATGCCAATGTGCGAGGCCGGTCGTGCGCGCGCGAAGAGGCCGTCATGCATGCACGCGCGCTAAGATTGACGATGTGCATGGCACCGCCGTGCCTGCTCTGTAGCCCTTGTGGCAACCGCTGGCCTGTCTGACTGACATTCCTGCCGCCGCTCCTGGACACGCACACCGGTGTACTGCTTGCGCCGATGATATTGGATGTACTGGATGTATTGGATGCACTGCCGCCTCGTCCCCAGGTCAACTGGAGGTACCTGCAGGGCTCGTACGGCAGGCGAGGCGCCAAGCCGCAGGAGTGGCAGTACGCCAAGACCAGCACGGTCTTCTTCATCCTGCGCTTCCTGGCGCTCTCGCAGAAGGCGATCGACCGCGCGCTGCTCATTTACGAGCACTACGCTTCAGGTAGCTTAGGGGTAGGGTTTAGGGCTTAGGGTTATAGGGTTTATGCGTCAGGAAGCAGAAGCAAAAAGGGGAAGCTTGGTGCGGGACAGAAATCAACAGCAGCCGCCGGTGCTCTCCGTGCACATGCACTTGGCCATTGATTACCTGCGTGGCTTAGCCTGATCACTTTGGTTGGTTGGTTGAGGTTGTATGTCAGGGGGGGAGAGGGGAGGCTGCGGTGTGCTATGGCGGCTGGGTTTATGGTTTCAGGTTAGGATTAGCACCGTATGTGGTGCAGTTTATGTGCTATGGGCGGTACTCACCATCAGCCAGAGAAGCATCCGAAACGTGCGCACGACGTGTGCTGTTGTGGGCGCATGCCATGCTGACATACGCTGCCTTCCCCTGCTGTCTAACGCGTGCATGCTGCCTGCTGGCTGCTGCCTGCTGCCTACAGAGCTGCTTGGGCTGCTGGACGCAGTGACGCTGGCGTTCACTGCAGACGCCAAATCACCGTGTGAGTGAGGGGCTTAGGGAAGATCAAAAGCAAGCAAAATCAAACGCAAGCAAGATCAAAAGCAAGCGAGCTGCAGGGGATGTGTATGGGGTGTATGGATGTGTATGTGGTACATGGATGGAGATATGCATCTTCTTTGAATAACAACATACGGCCTGTGACAAATGCATAAACCACATGCGTGGGTGTCAGCACGAGCATCAGCAACGTGCGCCACCCTGCTGTCTGGTTCTCCTTGGTGTCTCCGGGTCTATGCATGCGCTATGCACGGGAGCATTGGTTTGTGGTTGGTTCTCAGTTTCCCCGTCAGCCTTGCCACCCATCCAACGATTACCCTGCTGCTTGTCTGGTCCCCATCTGGGGGGAGCATGGGCCATGTGGCCAACACTCTCCTGATGTAACATGACATAACATTACCCTGCTGCTGTGCTGCGTTTGTGTGTGCGTGCAGTCATAGCGGGCAAGGCGGCTGAGGCCGGGAGCAAGGAGGAGGAGGAGCAGCGCAAGAGGGAGGACGTCGTGCGCCTCAGCGGCGTAGGTGAGCTAGCCGCTGATGCTGATGCAATTGAAAGGGTGCCTAAAGCATCACATTGTTGATTATGGTAATGGGTGTCTAGAATGATGTCACACGCTGGTCACACGCGTGAGCACTACGGTATATGATATGATGGTGCCCATTAATTTCCTAGGTTGGTGAGCCTATTCTGGGTGTCTGGTCCCCATTTACGGGGAGCACGTAGGCTGTTTGGCTGACACCGCTCCTTGATGTGACGTAAAAGCACTTGGACATGTATGGCGCTTGCTTGCTGCTTGGCATGTGTGCAATGCAGGTGACATCCAGACGATCGCGTCCGCCATGCATGACGCGCGCGGCGAGCTGCTGAGCCTGGCGCAGTTCACGGAGCAGCGCGCGGACGCGGCGCGGCGCGCCATGCCCAACAAGAAGTTCTGGGTGGGTGCGCTGGCTTCACATGTGTTTTAGCCGTTTAGGACTTCAGGATTTAGGGTTTAGTGGGTGCAGGTTTGGTGGCCTCCCAGGCCATTAGTGGGTGGGTGCGTGCGGGCATACATGCAGGGTTGTGCGTCCTGCTGTGAGCAAATCAGCTGTACTGCACCTTGCACATACCACACGTACTGCACAGTGAACGTAACGGTGGTACTGCATGTACTGCCTGTACTGCAGGACGACATCGTGGCCCGCCTGGAGCTTGGCGTGGAGCAGTTCGCCGCCACCAGCCAGGTTGAGGCCGTGACGCCGCCCACCCGGCGCATCGCGCTGGCGCAGGTGTGTGCTGTGTAGATAGCGGCCAACGACAAGCACACCCTAAACCCTAAACACTTAACCCTAAACCCTAAACCATAGACCCTGGTAGGCTCATCGCGCTGGCGCAGGTGGGTACGAGCGAGCGACGCATACCGTATGCTCGCATGCGCTGGGTCGCCACACGTTGCCACTCATTGCACATCTACACGGAGCACGTCAACGAGCAAGTGACGGATGCACAGGAGTGCCGCGTCCATAGTTTGTGGTGCGCCTGGAAACTGCACCTGAGATGGCGAGAGGGCATACACATGCGTGCGTGTGCGCATGCACATGTGGCTGGGTGTGGCGCTGTGTGGCGCAGGTGCTGCTGGTCAAGTTCATCCTGCTGCTGGACCACGGCCGCCCCTACGAGGACGGCCCTATGTTTGACGGCCGCATGGCGGACGAAGAGCCGCACCGCATCATCCCGCGCAACATGCGGTGAGCCGTGAGCGCATCCATTACTATGATGTGATGCAGAGCCTGTATGTGTCGTTGTGTTTGTGTCACTCCCCGCCTCGCGCAAACAAACCATCATTCAAAACCCTGAAACCCAGACCCTGCCAGCCTCGGCAAGACCATTCAAAACCCTAGACTCTAGACCTCAAGCCCTAGCCCGCTGATCCTGAGCCCTAGACCCTGTTAGCCTCGCAAAGAGCCCGAATCGGTGATCATTGTGTTCGCGCTGCTGCAGGCTGAAGCCAGTAGAGGCGCTCACGCCCGAGCAGAAAAAGTGGCTGTCGGATCAGCCATACCTCTACATGCACGCCTGCCCCGCCCACCTACGCAACAGCGCCGACAAGCTGCTCGACGCGGTGAGCCACGAGCACCCGCCGCGCAAGCGCTCGCGCGGGTGGTGGTGCAAGCACCTCGGCGCGTACTCCGGCAACAATGCCGGCGCTGTGGCGATGCTCAAGCGCTGGCGCGACGCGCAACCCGCAGGCGGCGCCGCCGCTGCCGCCGCTTCGGCGGCGGTGAGAACAAAGCCGGCGGATAATGCGCAGGCGGGAGCGAACGGGAAGACGCCCGCTGCTGATAACAAGGGCGCTGCGGGGACGACGAATGCAGCAACCACGCCTTCTGCTGCTGCTGCCCCTGCTGGCCCGGCGGTCGCTTGGCAGGTGGCGGGAGCGGCGGCGGCGGAGGCAGCCCCAACTGCGGCGGCTCAACAGACGACGGCGACATCGCAGTCGCCCCCAGGGACAACACAACCTCAATCTCAACCTCAACCTCAACCTCAACCTCAACCTCAATCCCAACCTCAACCTCAACCACAACCTCCATTTCAATCCCGGCCTCAATCTCAACCACAACCTCAGCAGGCCAGCGCTGTGTCTGACCACAACGGCTCCTCGCAAGCGCGTGCCCCGCCCTCGCTGCCTAGGTATGTACAGGTGACGAAGAGGATGAGGATGATGAGGATGAGCTTGCGTTGAGATACGCTACGCAATCACAGATACGGTAGCAACAAGCTGAGCGTTCAGGGTATAGGGTAGGGTTCAGGGTGTAGGGTTTAGGTTATAGGGTTCAGGGTATAGGGTTCAGCATGCGTATAGCGCCTGCCTGCCGCCTGCGCTGCGCGCATGCTGAACCCTATACCCGCGCAGGAAGGGGGGGGCCTGGGGGATTGGGAAGGCGCGGTCGTCACTCGGCAACGAACCAACCCAGGTGGGGAGAGGGGGCACCCATGAATCCTGCAATTGCGCTGATACGGTGCACGACGGTGCACGAAATGCAAATCAGGAAAACTTGTATGGGTGCACGGGATGGCCTTTTTCAGCATGCGTGACCACGACAGCCGCCCTAGACCCTCACGCTAAACATTGAAACCTGATCGACCTTGTGCGCGGTACGCGGCACAACTGTGTGCCTTGTGCGCGGTGCGCGGCATGACTGTGTGCTGACTGCCTGCCTGCCTGCAGGGAGGCGTAGCGGACGCAGGCTTGGGCGGCAGCGCTGCATGGGCATGCGCACGGCGCACCAACACACATACGCTGCGCTCGTGGCGTCACCCACACACGCACACGGCACACGCACACACGCACACACACAGCTAGCTAGCTAGCTGCTTGGGTAGGATGCGGCTTGTGTGACACGTGCATGGCAACATATCGGCGATGGGTAGGTGTTCGGACATACGTGCGCCTGCAGAGTGCGCCCACTGCACCGCAGAGGACATACGGATGGATGGCAGGTGCCTTGCTGGACACGAAAACCTGCTCCTGAACCCCTGAACAGTTACACGCACAGTGTGGTGTGGTGTGGTGTGACGGTGGTGGTGGTGGTGGTGGTGGCTTGCGGAGGGCTCGCTGCGGCAGTGTATGGGGTATGATGTCACACAGTAACTAGGGTGTAATGTGCATTGTGTGTCTAAAATGTTTACTCCCGCAGGTAGTATTTACTCCCGTGGGGCCGTGCACAGTGTACGTGGCGTGTGTGGGGGGGTGAGAGTGGGCGTGCGCGTGGCAGGGGGCTGCTATAGGGTCTGCTAGGAGCACCCGCAACTGCAAGGGTGCCGCCGTCCGGCTGGTGCTTCACTGAAGTGGACCCAGCTTTATTGGAGGCCGCCGCCGTTGTTGCGGGCTGGTCCATTAAACGATTGATTGATCCGGCTGGGTTTACGCCTGGTAGCCTTTTTTCAATGCGGAGCGTGTTCAACCGGCGGGACAGGTCGGCTGCCAGTGATGGCGGATTGCCAATGGCGCATGGCTGATAATGTGACCGGGCGTGATGAGTGATGAGTGATGAGTGATGGCCAGGCGTTAGTTGCCAGCATGTGGGTACCGTACGCATTCGTGTTTGTATATGTGTGGCGCTGACAGACAGCGCTGGCTGGCTCTGACTCCGGGGCAACGCATGAGCAACACAAACAAACGCGATGGGAACGAACGAGTGAACGACAAATATTGTACGTCCTAATGGAGACCCTTAAACGTTTCCGCGAACCGAGTTTTGCGGTGGAATCGTGCTGCGTGCATGTTTGGTGCGAGCACACATATATGCCCCTGGCGGCCCCTATGCCTGCTTGTATGCGCGGGTGCGGCCAAGCCTAAGACAACGCCCCCGAGCACATGCGCACGCTGCTGCTGCATGGCAAAGTGGCGAGTCCACGCCCCATCCAAGATTTTTCACATGGTGGATGCGAGCGCTGGGTGAGGGCGTGGCCTGCATGCCGTACGTGATGCCAAACCCTAAAACCCTAAACCCTGAACCCTAAACCCTAAACAGCCAGCATCCCGCATGCAGCATGTCACACACGGTCCTCAGAATGCGCATGCGCGCATGGCCAGGCACAGCGCATGCATATGTAATGGGATGACACACGGTCGGGATTCAAGGTTCGTCTCTGTACGAGCACACCGGACCGCGCATGCAGGTGTTGTACTGCCTGTGCACAATGCTTTGCACAAGTCCGAGTGCAAGGATGATGAATGTCCCAGTTGGCCTCAATGCTACATGAATAATATGATGATGCGTGCTGGTATATGATGACGTGTGCGCATTCATGATATCCCTTACCGACCAGCAGTTTGTCAGCCGAAAGGCGCATGCCCCTCCGGGTGCACACCGCATCAACGCGTCAGCAGCTTGTCAAAAGGGTATCACTGCCCGGAAAGTGGCAAGACGCAGCGGCACAGCTGGGCCGAGCGGGCTGGCTGGGCGAACGCAACGACGCTAACGACGCTCTCCATAGACACACCATGGCAGCCGTGCAGCGCTTCTCACCAAAATGCGGGCGGTGGTGGCGGGCTCCCTCAAACCCTGAACTTAAACCCTAGACCTGGAACTTCAACCCTAAGCCCGAATCACATCAATCCCTAATGAGCCCTAGCATCACGGCCCATAGCCGTTGTGGCCCACCACGGTGCCGTTGGTCTGCCGCACAAAGCTGCACGCGCGCGTGTTGCGCGTTGCGTTGCGGTCCGCCGGCAGCACCGGCACCACGCGCCCGCCCGCCATCATGGCGGGGATATCCGGAGGGGTGGCGCCCAGCAGCTGCTGCGCGGCGTCGTTGAGCGTCGTGCACACCGCCACCTGCAGTCAGGGCACGGCACAGAGGGGGTGTAGGTGCATTGACTATTCTAACACCTGCAACACAGATTACCAGATTAGTGGGTGGGTGGGTGGGTGGGTGGGTGGGTGCAGCGATTCATCACCCGCAAAGCATAACGGCTGCAGCCGGCAGTGATCGGCATGTAAAGGGTGTTCCCAAGACTGTACTTTAATCCACAACAACGATTGTTCGTGAGCCCAGCAGCATTGGTGCGTGTTTAGTGGCCATTGCAACTGGTCATGGGTGTGCGATAAATTCAGCCATTCAACACCACGTGCTTGCTGCATATTTTTAATATTTTGCGTTTGCTGCTGGTCATGCATACGAACAACGGTCAGGGTGGGTACCGTCATCGTCATCGTCATTGTCCCCCAATACCGCTACTCACGTCCGGCAGGAAGGGGTTGAGTGAGGCGCACGCCTCAATCTCCTTGATCAGAGGGTAGTACGCCTGCAGTGAGGACCAGCAGCGACGTGCAGCAGGAGCAAGGCCGGTCACAGAGCATTTGGCTCACGTGTGTTGTCAACCTGGTCGGTGTATGCGCGGACACCTGACGTTCCGCCCCCTGGTCTCGGGCCCTTTACCTTGGTGTCAGGGTATAGGGTTCTGGGGGAAACCCGGTACAGGTGTCAACCAATGCGTCATGCGCACCCGCCGGATCACCACCCACAACACGCCCACATGCACCGCCGCTGCAGCAGCAGCAGCAGGGCAGCAGCAGGGCAGCAGCACTCACCAGGTTAAGGTAGCACATCTGCAGTCGGCGGCGAGCGGGAAGATGGCGGAAGGGCAGGGCAGTGGTACAATGGCGGCAGCAGGCAGCAGAGCGTCAGTTGGTCAGTTATGTGGGGTAGGATGCTGCAGCAACTGCATGTCCCTACAGTTCCAATTCTAATCCCCAACTCCAATTCCTTTGCATGCGTGCCCGCATGCATGCATGCAGCGGCAGCGGAGGTGGTAGTAGCTAGTGACAACAAGACCGGTTTGTTCAACACTCAGTTCTGCTAGTTCTGCCATCCAAGCAAGCCAGGCTCACGACAAGGTACACAAGCCATGCATGCTGAACTTAAACCCTAAACCCTAAACCCTAAACCAAGCCTGAGTGGGGGCTGCACTTGTCAGAGCCACACCGCGCACGCGTGACAGCCGCCGCCAAGCCACACAGACTCGGTTCAGGGTTGAGAGGGTGGGGGGTGGGGGTGGGGGGTTTAGGGTTGTGGTGACCGCAATTGTAGTGACTCACCTCATCCGTTGACGCGTAGCCTCCGCTGCAAGGCAGGAGCAAGCCAAGCCAATGCACACAAAGCGAAGACGCTCAGGTTCGGCCTTGCGCAATGGCGAATGCGAATACACATGAAGCCAGCGTTGACGGGGCCCAAGACACATCTCCAGTGATATAATTGAGCACATAGCTATATTTTACAGACAACTCCGATTGTCGCATCGCGGGGCATGGATGACTCAGCAGGCAGTACGTGCTACATGCGGTACGATCATTCCGCCGCAATGGTCCTGCCTGGAGTGGGTGGCAGTACAAACGCAGTGCATGCACTCACTAGGTGACATTCTTGCGGGCGGTGGTGCGGAAGGTGCACTGGTGCGTGAGCGTGTCGCCCGGCTGGATGACGCGCTTCAGGAAGGTGGGCGTCTGCACGGAGGGCACTCATGCAGAAGTACAAGCGTGTAAGTGTGCGAAAGTGTGAGTGTGTGCGTGTGTGCGAGACGGGGAGAGGGCGAGCCCGAGACCAGACCAGGCATCAGGATCGAATCTGGGACAGAACACCACGAGGAGCAACTAACCACAGTAGGCTGCGTCAGTGCCGACGTGCATAGAGGTTGAGTTAGTTGAGGCCGGGGGTTCAGCCATGAGCCCCCTGCGTGGGGTGCAAGCTGCTAGCTGGGCACACGCATGCTGTCCGACCACACCATATCTCATCATGCCCAGCACCTCAAGAGCTGTACAACATGCACAACATGCTACAGCATGGTACAGTGCAGTACAGTACAGTGCTGTGCAGTACAACCAGGCAGTACAAGTACCTGGTGGTAGAAGTCAAAGTAGTTGCGGTACGCGATGGGCTCCAGCTCCTTGCCGTCACGGAAATGCCTGCATGCATGCACGTGTTGATGGAGGGCGGGCGACGCCAACCCAGCTGAGCTGTGTCACACAGCCAGCAAGCGACAATCACGACGTTACAGCACAGATCCTAAACCCTAAACCCTAAACCCTAGATCGACCCGCGCGGCCGCACCTGCTGACCGCGCCGACGCCGGTAGTGTGCATGTGTGTGAGGCTCTCAAACACCGTTACGGGCGTGGGGAAGCGCTTGGTGCAGGAGGAGGGGCACACAAAGGGGTCCAGCGAGTATTGCTCCTGGCCCGGCGGGATAGCAAAGATCTGAATGACAACAGCAACAACAGCAACAGCATTTAGGATGCACCTCAAGAAGGCGTCCGTCACCTCCATGCAGTCACAATCGATACGAGCCCCCCTCCCATGTCCGGTCCCCCCC
>BDDA01000864.1:20419-37840 GCA_001662385.1 Chlamydomonas asymmetrica
TGGGATCCCAGCCAGAGCCACCCCATGTCGTACTGCCTGAGCTTATCCGTGAGGTACACCTTGAAGCCGGATGAGTCAAACTGCAGTAAACAAGCAGTACACGAGCAATACACAAGCATTTCATAAATGCTACCTCAGGGCCCTACAGGGTTTAATGTACCAAGCAATAGATCCGAGGATCTTCAGCGAGGACGACACAAGGCAAGTCACCAAGCGGATTGAGTCATCAGTCCATCCGGTGCGGTGGGCAGCTGTCGGTACTGCCAGGGTGGTTCAGTCGTGCTGCAGCTGCTTGTGGTGCCGCATGCGCTCATGCGCACGCACAGGACACAGATGGTCAAATGGCGCTCTTCACAAGAGATGATAGGTGTGAAAGAGTCCACGATGCCAAATGAACCTGCTGCTTAACATGCTGCTCACCACTCACCAAGTCAATTCCAAATGCTGCTCACCACTCAATTCCTAATGCTGCTCACCAAATCAGTTCTGCCTCGATCTTCAGGTGCGATGTTGTAGTGCCCTGCAGGGGGGTGAAAACGGGGTTTCTTTAGGGGGGCAGTGAGGAGCCATGTGGGGTGATGCAGGCGAGGGCAGCCGCAGGTTGGGGGGAGTTGAGGGGGAAAGCAAGAACCGAAGGGGGGACTCAGAGGCTGCATGTGATGGTCAGGTCATTGCAGTCGTGCAGAGAGGGAGTCGCAACACACCTGCAGCCCATGCTATATAGTAACATACCATGGTAAGAAAGTCGACAGCCACTATGACCGCGATTGTGGTGGTTGGTCAACATGTGGTATCCATAATTTAGAGGGGGGCGTTGGCCTTACACATCCTCCACCCGCCTCACCCCCCTTACCCCCCTCACCCTGGACCGTGAAGTACTCGATGCCGTCGACCCCTACAGGGAAGCCCGCCTCGGGGGGCGTGAAGTACGTCTGTACCGCGCTCGCATGGCCGAAACCATACGACGTAAGACACTCCATCTTGCTGGCATCGAGGCAATCGTAAACGATGCCGGCGGGGATGGTGGGGTTGGTGTGGCAGCCGAAGAGGTTGAAGTGGTGCACGAGGCGCGCATTGTCGGGCGCAAAGCGCGTGGCTACGTGGTGATACTTTTTGTCCTTGGGCAGCGCTATGTTGACGCACAGGTAAGCGGTGTCTGAGGTGGTGGGGATGGCGATGTTGGGGAACTGCAGTACACGACATCCAGTACACGGGCATCCGGTACACAAATCCAGCACACCTCATTCAGTACATGCAATGCATGCATGGTGCGAGGGTTTTGTAGGCAGTCAGCAACAGGGGGCAGGCTAAGCAGGCAGGCATCACGGGGGACTGAGGTAAGTGCAAGGTGCATGTACGCGTGAACGTGCCAGTGGCATGGGAAGTGCGATTTTTACGCACTTGTGCGAGGACAGGATGGAGCCATGCAGGGACCGAGCTAAAAGCGAGCTGCTTGCACAGGCAGCGCGTGCCATTAGTGCCACCACTGAGCTCACAGGTTTACAAGTCGCGCCCCCCCCCCTCTCCCCCCCCAACACACGCGGCCATTGATCATGACGACCATTGATCCTAACATCAGGTGCTGCATTTGCGTGCGAACGCATCCCATGCCCCGGTGCACAACGCATTGAAGCGGGATGAGGACCTAGGGACCGTGCGGCGGCGGATCCTCTGGCAAGAGGTTTCACATTGCTCGCATGCAGAGGTTTACGTTTTGCCTACACCGCTCGCACGCACAGCGACGTCAACAGCATGCACAGTTCCACCAACGGCAAGATCGCCGCCATGGAAGCCGGCAGCACCCGCCCGCGCGTTTCATAAGGCAGACGGCTGGGCGCTTCCGCCGCAGCACGGAATTGAGTGCTGGCAGCAAAGAGACTCATTACAGCCTCTGCCCGCACGCACGTAGCGCTTTCAGGACAATCATGCGCCATGGTCATCTACCTGTGGCCATAATTGAGCGACTGCCAACATCGGGGTTTGGGGCAGTGAGGGTTCTGTTGTTGCATTCCAATTGCATAGTGCCAATGTAAGTCAATAAGCAAGCGTGACGCGCTTGAAGCCCCCTCCACCCCAGCCCCTCAGCGCTGCCCACGCACCTTGGCGTCGATCTCAATGTACTGCGACATGTCCACGGGCGGCTGCTCCGCGGGCTGCTGCTTGGCGGGGAACAGCGTGATGGGCTTGTAGAACCTGCATGGAGGGACGCATGATTAGCATGATGCATGGATAGGATTGTAAATGCATGAAGAATGAGTGGCGAATGTACGAGTGCCAGCCTGCGCACGCACAAACGTGAGGGACAAGGAGAGGGAGGGTGTCGTGCAAGTGTACAAGCGTATGTACAAGTGCAGCGAAGAAGTGCGAGGCGGGAGGTAGGAAGTGTGGCGGTGTGTACTGCTAGTACTGCAGCAGTACGTGCGTACCTGTTGGGTCCGTGGTACTGCAGCTGGCCCAGGCCGTACGCGTGCACGAGGTCCTGAGCCTCACCGCGTTTGATGGCGTTGTCTGCAGTACAAGCAGTACAAGCAGCAAGACATCCAGTTGGCCAGCAATGACAACGATGACCACATCAAGTGCACGCGCCATGCATAAACCCCAACGCAAGTCGCAACCTGCCTCCGAAATGCATCAACCCCGAACCCTGATCACAAGCGCATACATATATGTAAGCCGGTAGGCTCAGGGCGATATGGTTAGAGCGAGCGAGGATTGTAATTAACAGGAATGCCGTGCATGCGCATACGCTGCAACAGCTCCAGGCAGGCAGGCAGGCGCATGTGAGAGCAGCGGCAGCAGGGCCGTGGGTTGAAGGCCGAATGAAGGTCTGCACGCTGGACCGGATCAGGCGCTTGGGGTCCGTGCCACCCCTGGAGCTGATCCAAATCCGCATCTGATCCATATGTGAACTGCTGCCTCGTATGTAGGTTCTCACAGCTCAACCCTGAACTCTTTGATAGATGCATCCCATGCAAGCGACCGCATGTAGGGCTTAGGGTTTACGATTGAGGGTTTAGGGTTTAGGTTTTAAGTGCTCAACCCTGAACCTTTGATGCGTCCCATGCAAGCGACCATGCATGCGTGCGGGCATGCCTACACGCGGGGTTGCCAGGCTTGCCTTTTACGTCGCACGAGTCCAGCTTGCGCTTGAGCACCGCGTGCGTGCCGAGGCTGTCGCACTGCGCAGACACCAGCCGCACGTCCTGCTTGGCGTCACGCACCGGCGCGCCATACTCCTCGGCAAAATAGTCGCCGACCGTCCACTTGGCGCCCTCCCGCTGCACCACCCAGATGTCGGCGCCCTGTCGGCAGAGAAAGTGCCGGTGGACAAACACACAGGTTTGGATTCGAAGTTGACGTTTGAGCTTCAAAAGACGACAATTTCATATAAACAGCTCCACAATAAGGTCCTGAGCCCTTAAACCATACAAGCAATACCGAAACTCATGATGGGCACGCTCGCTCACCGGCATTCGCCCGGGCGACACGCCCAGGCCGAACCAGTCCACGTGGATGTCCGTGCTGACGCCAAAGTAGATGGACCTGAGTGGCAGGTTTAAGGCAACGCACATGCGCGTGCATACACTGTGCGTCAGGTTATTAGGCAGGTCCGCAGTTCATCGACAGGTGCACGTGCTTACGCCTCAGTCTGAGTACGAGCTAGCGTGCGCGGCACACACGCTGCAGCCTTACTGTGACAGTCGCGTGTTCACTGAGGCAGCGTACATGCATGCTGGCGTGCGTGCGTGGTGGCTGGATCGATGGATGGGGCTGTCATGTATGCATGAATGTATACAGGCAGGTTAACATCGGCAGCTCACTTGGCTTTCTCGTCTATGCGCCAGTGCACCGCCGTGTTGTTGCCGACCTCAGTGCAGTACGGCCAGGACTTGTGGCTTGTGAACTGCGTGCCCGCGCGGTAGCACAGCACCCCGGCAGCAGCAGCGGCGGCGGGTGCCAGGTACAGGAGATGAGCCAGCAGCACCAGCCAACCCGCCAGCCATCCAAGCAGGCCCAGACAGCTACGCTGTGCCATCGCTTGCATAAGTGACTGCTGAAAATCTGGCACGGTTGAGCTCTTGTCTCGCAGCGAAGGGATTGCTGGATTGCTGGTGACGTGCGCAAAGCAAGCAACTGCAAGCACGGCTGTGGGCGGCACGCTCGAATTTATTTGCTCGGGGGCCGGGAGGCTCGCTTGGGGAATGAAGCAAAAGGTGCGGTCAGTAGAGATGTTATCAGCACGATTTAGGACACGCAGGCAGGCAGTCCAGGTGTCGACGGCTGGTGATGAACGGGTGCGCGGGTGCGCTGGTGCACAGGCTGGTGAAGAGACTTACTCCTGGAAGCGCTTCCTGCTGGCTACGTAACTTGGCAAGCAAGCAAGCAAGCTCAGAAGGGAAACTATATATTGCAAAGGACAGTCGGAATTACGGATTGCACATCTGGCTGTGCTGGCGACAGTTGATCCGCCGCGCTGCTGCCCCCGCGGCAGGGGCGCAGAAGCTGCACGTGGCGCATACTGGACTCAGCGCGGCGGGGAAACCCACAACGCAGCCCGCAAGCATGCAAAACGCACTTGAATATGGGCCTGTAGATGCAAATGAACCAGGAATTGGTTGACCTGCACAAAGCAAAGCCCTTTCGTAGCGCTGGAATCAGAGTGTGAAACTGTATGTGCGCGGGTATCAATGAGTGCTCCGTCACGAGCGAGGTGGGCGCACGCACATGAAAAGGACCGTGCGACCCGTCGAGTTCGTTCTCAGCGTCAGCGGCCAGCACAACTGATGTTGGAGGAGCTTGAGCTTGGCAGGTAAAAACACATACAGCTCCAGTGAAGCAGCAAGCGCTGGCCTCTGGCATACTTGCAAATAAGCGGGTGCCGACAACGTCACCGGATGCACCTGCCTGGCAGCGACAGTCCAACCAACAGCACACAACGGCGCAAGACAAGCGCTGCCCACCGCAGAAAATCCCAACGGCTGAGAGCCTGAGACCTCCCAGGAGCAGCGGGAGTCTATGCGGTTAGAAGCATGCTGCTGATGTTAAGGGCGCTGTGGTGCCTGCGAACACGGCAACCCCGCCTGCTGCTGCTGCTGCTGCTGTTGCTGCCGTTGCTGCCGTTGCTGCTGCTGACAGTGTCAACCGCACCCAATTGCAGTGGGTCAACAAATGAAGGCAACGTGATCAAGAGGATGATGCGCTGCGCAGTTGCAGGCACAGTACGGACAAGCTGAGCGGCTAGTTTTAGGGTTGAGGGTTGAGGGTCTGGGGCGGCTGTCGTGGTCACGCATGCTGTTAACTAAGGCCATCCCGTGCATCCATACGAGTTTTCCTGATTTGCATTTCACCATTACCGTATCAGCGCAATGGCAGGGCGCCACCCCCCGCCTGGGTTAGTTCGTTGCCGAGTGACGACCGCGTGTTCCCAATTCCCAGGCCCCACACCGTGGCTGCACCGCCGCTGCTTTACGGCATGCATTTAGGGCAAGCGCGCAGGCACACAGGCAGGTGCTGCACCCAAGCTGAACCCCAAAACCCAAACCCTCTAAAACCTAAACCCTAAACCTGACAGCCGTCCCAGACCCTCAACCTCAACGCGAGACTCCAAACCTGACCAAGCTTGCGCTCTGTACGGCATGTGCCCTATGTGGCATGACTGTGTGCCGGCTGGCTGACTACCTGCAGGGATGCGTAACGGACGCATGCGCGTGCGGCAGCGTTGTACGGACGCGCATGCGGCGCACCCACGCACGGCGGATTCGCTCGAGGCATAACCCACACACATGCCCAGCTATCTAGGGTGCTGCTTGTGCGACATGAATTGTAACCGAGAGATATCGGCGATGGCTAGGTGTGTGCGCGCATGCATCACAACACATGCGCCCGCAGGCTTGCTGCTCTGTTGCTGTGAGTGCTGCGCCGTGCACGATGTGGTCGATGAATGGATGGCTCAGAGCAGCAGTGCATCGTTTGACACAGAGCCCTAAGACCGTAGGACCGTGAAAGGGTTTAGGGTTTTAGGGTTTTACCTGCATGGTGATATGTAGGGGTGAGAGTGAGAGGGTGTGAGACATGGGGCTGCTAGGTGCACCTGCACTGACCTGCACGGGTGCCGCGACATGGTGGGTGCAGCACTTGCACACGCAACCATCACTTGCATTTTGCATAGAAGAGGGAGCGGAGGAGGCCGACGCTGCCATCGTTGCAGGCTGGTCCATTGATTAATCCATTTACATTATTGATTGATTGGTGCGATTTACACCTGGTAGCCTTCGTTTCTTGCGAAGCATATTCAACGCGCAGGACAACATGACTGCCTGTCACACCGGATTTCTAATGACAGATGATAAGCGATGACTGGGCGTTGCCATCATGCATGCATGCGGGGTACCGCACACGTGCGTGGTTGTGTACCGTGCGTATGGCGCTGACAGGCATCGCTGCCTGGCTCTGACTCCCAGACAGCGCATGAGCAACACCAACGAACATGAAATGACCAATAAATGTGGTGCGACAGAAGTTGTCCGCAAACTGATATTTCTCAGTGGGTTCGTGCTGCATACGTGCGTGGCGTGAGCACACCTACATACCTGTACTGGCCCCGATGCGCACCTATATGCGGTTCCCCGCGTGCCATTACATCCGCCTGCCTATTTGTGCAGGTCTGCTCAAGCCCACAACAACACCCCGGGCACACACAGACACACACACAGTCATGCCCTGCCTTCGCTGCATGGCAAAGTGGCCGGTCCACGCCCAAACCAAATGTCACACTATGGCTGCGAGCGATGGGCGAGTGCGTGGCCTGCATGCCATACCCAAGCATCCTGCATGCCAGTGATGTCATGGTTCTAAGATCGCGCGTGCGATGCATGGCGAGGAAGAGCGTGTGTAAGTGTCTCTCTCCCGTGCATGCCTACATGCCTTCTCTGAATGTCCCCTCTCGAGGGCGGCCTTGGGCCTCTGGCCGGCTTGCTGAGTTCAAATACCATCAGTAACAACATGTAATGGATTAACACACGGTCGAGGCTGATTTGTGGCTCTGCACGAGCGTTCCGAGCAGTCAAACGAGGTACTGTGAACACCGCTTGTGAACAATGAATTGTAACAATCCTCTGAGGATAATGAATGTCGTCCTGGCTGGCCTCGAGCTGCCAGGATGCTACCATACGCTTATGGGTGCGCATGCATAATATCCCTTCGACCAGCAGCTTGTCAGCCGAAAGGCACACGCCCCCCAAAAGGCAGGCTAACACAGCAGCCGCTGGTTGCTGGTGGCGCCTCATCGCTCATTCCCCCCTTAGACCCCCAAGACCCTAAAACCCTGACGAACCCTAATGAGCCCTAATCGTCACGGGCCGTAGCCGTTGTGGCCCATCACCGTGCCGTTGGTCTGCCGCACAAAGCTGCACGCGCGCGTGTTGCGCGTCGCGTTGCGGTCCGCCGGCAGCACCGGCACCACGCGCCCGCCCGCCATCATGGCGGGGATGTCCGGGGGTGTGGCGCCCAGCAGCTGTTGCGCGGCGTCGTTGAGCGTCGTGCACACCGCCAGCTGCACACATAGCACGCAGAGACAGAGAGGGTGGTAGGTGGCATGTATTCACCAACACAGGATACCCAGATTATCTAATTCACAATTGCCTAAAGCACAACTGCAGCACGCAAAGCGTGTCGTCAACAGCGTACCGTAATCAACAGCAACATGCGTTTGTCAGCCCAGCAGCATTGTGCGTTTGAAATGGCCGTTGCAGTGGGTCATTGGCGTGTGATGAATTGACAATCATGTACTCATGCACAAGAAAGTGCACACAAACAACAGTCAGGGTGGGTGTCGTCACCGTCATCGTCCACTACCGCTACTCACATCCGGCAGGAAGGGGTTGAGTGAGGCGCACGCCTCAATCTCCTTGATCAGAGGGTAGTAAGCCTGGGCATGGCAGCAGCGATTTGCAGCAATGCAGGGTTGATTATGGTTTACACCTTACACATGTACTTCGGCCTGGTCGATGTACACAAAACCCAACGTTGCACCCCGTTGGAAGCCCACCCTGTCAAGCCTCCAGCTCGGTACCAGGGTTTGGTGCAAACCTCCGTCCAGCCAGGCATCCGCGGTATGATTTTTATGGTAATTGCTAGCCGGTAGATGGCATCGCACTGCGTCATATGCACGCCTGCCACTTCTTCCCCCCCAATCACCACCTCCATTGCAGCAGGGGCAGCCGCAGCAGGGCAGCAGCACTCACCAAGTGAAGGTAACACATCTGCAACCGCCACAGGAGATGGCGGAAGCGCAGGATGGGGAGGGGGGAAGAAAGGGGGGCAAATGCGGTAGCAGGCAGCACAGCGTCAGTTGGCCAGGTGTGGGGCGGGATGCTGCTGCAAGCATGCTGGGAATGCATGCGTATGCTGCTGCATGCATGCATGCAGCATGCATGCAGCAGCAGCAGCAGCAGCAGCAGCAGCAGCAGCAGTAGCTGATGACACCAAGCCCGGGTGCAATTGATGTCACGATCCAACCAAGCCAGCAGGCTCACAGGACAGGACAGGGCGCAAGCCGTGCGTGCGTGCGTGCGTGCGTGCGTGCGTGAGGGCAATTGCGCTTGCCAGGGCCACACGGCACATGCATGACGGCCGCCAGGCAAGACAGACTCAGTTCCGGGCTTAGGGTTTAGGTTTTGGTGACACCCCTTGCAGCGGCTCACCTCATCCGCGGATGCATAGCCTCCGCTGTGACGAGCAAGCCAAATGCAGGCACACAAAACGAAGATGCTCAATTTCAGCCTTGCGCATGGGAAACAAGTTTCGAGCCTACCTTTCGGGGCCATGAATCGCTACTACCAGTATGGTAATGCAGTTGAGCACATGCGGTACAACCAGCTTCAATTGCTACATCCCAGGCACGGATGACTCAGCAGGCAGAAAGTGCCATGCGGTACGATCGCCCCGCCGCCACCATCCCGGCTGGAATGAGTGGCACTACAGACTGACAGTAAAAGCAGTACACTCAATGTTTGGGTGGCAGTACATGCAGTACAAGCAGTACAAAAGCAGTGCATGCACTCACTAGGTGACATTCTTGCGGGCGGTGGTGCGGAAGGTGCACTGGTGGGTGAGCGTGTCGCCCGGCTGGATGACACGCTTCAGGAAGGTGGGCGCCTGCACGGAGGGCACAGGGCTTCAGGGTTTCAGGGTGCTAGCATGCCGGGGTTTAGCGCAGGCATGCGTGTGGATGGTGCATGTGTGGGCAGCTGCAGGCAGCACCATGCAAGTGTGTGTTTGTTGTGAAAGTGTGCGAGAGGGAGAGCGAGGGAGCCCGAGACCAGACCAGGCATCAGGATCAAATCCGGGGCAGAACATCGAGAGGAGCAACCACAATATCAGGCTGGGTCAGGAACTGCTGGTGTGCATGGGGGATGAGGCCGGGGGTTCAGCGATGAGCCCCCTGCGTGGGGTGCAAGCTGCTAGCTCGGCACACATGCGTGCTGTCCGACCGCACCATCTTTTGCGAGCGGTACAACATGGTACGATGTGGTACTGCACTGTACTGCACCGTACGGTCAGGCAGTACAGTACCTGGTGGTAGAAGTCAAAGTAGTTGCGGTACGCAATGGGCTCCAGCTCCTTGCCGTCACGGAAATGCCTGCATGCAGATGCACGCGGTGATGGAGGTAGGGTGATGCCAGAGGGACGGCATAGGGGCCAATCCCACAGACCGCGCTAAGTCACAGAACGCCGCGACCCCCAAAAATCACAAAGCGTGCCACACAGCCAGTGACAATCATGATGTCACAGCAAAGGTACCAGAGCGCTCAACCCCATACCCCAGCAATTTTCACCTCCCACAAGGATTGCATCACCGTCCACCCCAAATCCTAAACCCTAGGCTCACCACCCTAAACCCTGGACCCGCGCGGCCGCACCTGCTGACCGCGCCCACGCCTGTGGTGTGCATGTGTGTGAGGCTCTCAAACACCGTCACGGGCGTGGGGAAGCGCTTGGTGCAGGAGGAGGGGCACACAAAGGGATCCAGCGAGTAGGCCTCCTGGCCCGGCGGGACAGCAAAGATCTGAACGGCAGCAGCAGCAAGGCACCAGGCACGCCGCAGGCATGGGTTTAGGGTGCAGGGTTTAATCCCGCCACATGCAGGCCCACGGAGTTTGACATGCATTCCCGATTGCGTAGCGACAACTGCAGTGCTCGTTAACAACAGCTTCCCTTGTATGCAGGCTCAATCAATGCGAGCTCCCCTGGCCAGTCCCCCAAATCCCCCAGCCCCACGTCCCATGAGGGGCCATCTCGCCCCTGACCCACCTGTGACCCCAGCCAGAACCACCCCATGTCGTACTGCCTGGGCTTGTCGGTGAGGTACACCTTGAAGCCGGATGAGTCAAACTGCAGTACACAAGCAGTACACGAGCAGTACATGCATGCCATTACAGGGTCGTGAACAAGGTTGCATGCATTCAACCACAAACCGAGCATATACCGCAAATATACAAGGCGAGAAAGCTTGGCAAGCCACCAAGCGGATTGAGTCGTCCGGCCACCGGTGGCAGCTGTCAAGGCAGTTCGTACATGCTGCAGGTACTCGTGGCGCGGCCGCACGTGTGCATGCACACGCTCAGTATGTCAGATGGCTTCGTTGACCTCAGGATGCGGAAGAGCATGCTAGCTAGCATTGCCAGCCCCTGAGTACCACTCCAAACAGGCCCCTGCTGCTCAGCACTACGATTGCTGCTGCTCACCACGTCAGTCCTGCCTCGGTCCTCAGGTGCGATGTTGTAATGTCCTGCAGGGGGGTGACAAGGGGGGTAAGGGAGGTGGTAAGGGGGAAAGTGAGGGGCCATGTGAGGGTGGGAGGGGGAAGGGAGCCGGTGGTTGGGGGGAGCAGAAACAGGGGAAAGGGGCATGCGGCAGGTGATGGTCAGGTCATTGCATTGCGAGAGCTGCAGCAACAGCGCATTGCCTGTGCTATGACCGCTGTTGTGGCGGTCGAGCAATGCAGGTGCGCGCTTCTTATTGGCCCCCCTCACCCACCCTGGACTGCCACAATGACCGCGGCTGTGGTGGCTGGTCAATACACCCGTAATACGGCAGTCTGCATAGTCTGCATTGCCCTTCACCCTCCCGCACCCCCCTTACCCCCCTCACCCCCCTAAGTCTCACCCTGGACAGTGAAGTACTCGATGCCGTCGACCCCCACAGGGAAGCCCGCCTCGGGGGGCGTGAAGTACGTCGCAAGTGCGCCCGCGTGGCCGAACCCGTACGACGTGAGGCATTCGACCTTGCTAGCATCGAGGCAGTCGTAAACGACGCCGGCGGGAATGGTGGGGTTGGTGCGGCAGCCGAAGAGGTTGAAATGGTGCGCGACGCGGGCGTTGTCGGGCACGTAGCGCGTGGCTACGTGGTGATACTTTTTGTCCTTGGGCAGCGCGATGTTGATGCATAGGTAGGCGGTGTCGGAGGTGGTGGGGATGGCGATGTTGGGGAACTGCAGTACACGGCATCCAGTACACGACATCCAGTACACAGGCATCCGGTACATGATTCAGTGCATGCCATCCAGTACATGTGATTCAGTGCACAACGTGCAGTACATGACATCCAGTGCACGCCACGGCATGCCATGCGTGGTCCAGGGGGTTTGTATATAGGCGGGCAGCAGCAAGGGGGGAGGCAGGGGGAAGGTAGGTGGCGGCAAGAGCATGTGAGTCCAACCCCTCCTGCAACCCTAAGCCGTCAGCCATAAGCGTTGCCCACGCACCTTGGCGTCGATCTCAATGTACTGCGACATGTCCACGGGCGGCTGCTGCGCGGGCTGCTGCTTGGCGGGAAACAGCGTGATGGGCTTGTAGAATCTGCATGGAGAGACGCATGATTAGCATGATGCATGGATAGGATTGTAGAACCTGCATGGAGGGGCGCATGGACGGATCATGACTTATGAACAAATGCGTGAGAAAGTGCAACACGAAGGTCAGGGGCGCACACACGCGCGGGAAGGGGTGGTGTGTAGCGGTGTGTACTGCAGCAGTACAATGTACCTGTTGGGTCCGTGGTACTGCAGCTGGCCCAGGCCGTACGCGTGCACGAGGTCCTGAGCCTCACCGCGCTTGATGGCGTTGTCTGCGGTACAACCAGCAAGACAGACGGCCAGCGAGCAACTACAACGACCGCATAAAGCGCACGCAGCGTACACCCTGACACGCACCCCAAACCGTAACCTGCACACGGCAAACGCTGAACCCTGTCTGCCAGAGGTACAAGCAGGCCAAGGGTGATATGATTAGAGCAAGCGAGGACTGCCATGCATGCGCACACGCTGCAACAGCTGCAGGCATGCAGGCATGCGCAAAACGGCAGGGCAGCGTAGGCATCGGGTCTCAGGTCTAAGGTGTAGCGCACTAGCGCGTACTGTTTAGGGTCTAACCCTGAACCTTCAACGTCCCTGATAGGCGGGCATGCATGTGATAGGCGTGCATGCATGTGATAGGCATGTGATAGGCGTGCATGCATGTGATAGGCGTGCATGCATGTGATAGGCGGGCATGCATGTGATAGGCGGGCATGCATGTGATAGGCGGGCATGCATGCGTGCGTGCAGGTGCAGGTGCAGGTGCAGGTGCATATACACATGTGCGGGCATGTGTGTGTGCGGGTGGGCGGGCTTGCCACACTTGCCTTTTACGTCGCACGAGTCCAGCTTGCGCCGCAGCACCGCGTGCGTGCCGAGGCTGTCGCACTGCGCGGACACCAGCCGCACGTCCTGCTTGGCGTCCCGCACCGGCGCGCCAAACTCCTCAGCGAAGTAGTCGCCGACCGCCCACTTGGCGCCGTCACGCTGCACCACCCAGATGTCAGCGCCCTGTACGTCGGCGAGGAACAAACGCATGCAAACGTGCACAAATGAATGAAGTTGCATTCAGTGTTCCAGGGCATCCAATATATCCCGCATGTGCAGGGGTTTTGGGTTCAGGTTTTTGTCGATCGTGTATCAGCTGGACAACAAAACGCAAAGCCCTAAAACCCTAATTACTGATAGGCCCACCCACTCACCGGCATTCGCCCGGGCGACACGCCCAGGCCAAACCAGTCCACGTGGATGTCCATGCTGACGCCAAAATAGATCGACCTGGCGCATGCGGGAGCGAAGCCAGCGCAAGCCACTTGGCACATGTCCACGCACGCGTCAGGTTCGCATGCAGTTCAGCAGGTAGGTGCATGTAATTAATGTGATCGTGCGCGCATCCTTGATTGCGCCTCTGTGTGGCCCAAGCATGCATGCATGACACAGGCTGCGGCCGTGCTGTGATAGTCGCTGCACACAGGGGCAGTATACGTGCGTACGTGTGCAACTGCACATGGTGATGGGATGCGGTTGTCATACATGCGTGCAGGTCGACTTCGGCTTACTTGGCTTTCTCGTCTACGCGCCAGTGGACCGCCGTGTTGTTGCCGATCTCTGTGCAGTACGGCCAGGACTTGTGGCTGGTGAACTGAGTGCCCGCGCGGTAGCACAGCGCCCCGGCAGCAGCAGCGGCGGTGGGTGCCAGACTGTGCAGGAGCTGAGCCAGCGCCAGCCAACCAAGCAGGCTGAGAATGCTACGCTGTGCCATGGCTTGGACAGCAGCCTGCTGCAACACTGTCACGGGCAAGCTCTTGTCTCGCAGCGAAGGGATGTTGTTGGTGACGCGCCCAAAGCAAGCAACGGCAATTGATTGCAAGGCCGAGCTTGCTTGGGGTTCAAAAGACACGCAGGCAGGGGAGGTGAAGGGTGCGGTCAATCACGATGCTATCAGCACGATTCGGGACCACGGGGGTAAGCTGGCAGTCCAGTCCAGGTGTCAACTTCGGCTGGTGAGCGGGTGCGCGGTTGAGCGGGGTGAGGCGAATAGGCAAGCAAGCTGGCGGCGACACTCCTGGAAGCTCAAGCTGGCTATGTTTAGCAAGCGAGCTCACAAGGAGACATATTTATGGCAAAGGACAGGCGAATCGCGGATTGGATGGCTGTGCTGGCGACAGTTGATCCGCCGCGCCGCTGCCCCCGCGGCAGGGGCGCAGAAGCTGTACGTGGCGCATACTGGATTCAGGGCGGCGGGGAAACCCACAACGCAGCCCACAAGTATGCAAAGCGCGGTCAAATAGGTTGTGCCCTAAACAAGAATTAAACAGGACAAGGTCGACCTGCACAGAGCAAGCCCTGGTTGCGCTGGAGTGTACAATTGTCGGTATCGCGGTCACGTGAAAAAAGTGCGACCAATCGAACTCGCTCTTGTTCGCGGCCAGCACCACGATGGAGAACGAACTCGTAGCTTGCAGGCTAAAGTAAAACTTTAGGCAAAAGCGCTGGCACCTGGCGTACTTGCAAGCGGGTGCCGATTTCACCTTGCCACAGCTCGCACCGGCGGAAGCCTGAGAGTCTTGCTACCAGGAGCCTGAGAGTCTTGCTACCAGGAGGCTCCAGGGCAAATGTTCGAGCCTCCAGCTAGTAATCGCGGGTTGAAACTGCGTGCGGTCAGCGCAACGACAAGCGCGCACCCCACACTTTTAAAAGTCTGTCTCGCGGCAAAGCTCGCTCGTTTTAACAAGTACGTCCCTTGTCAGGTCCCTTGTCAGGCCAGGTCTTAAGCTGACCCACGGCCTGTCATCGGTCCGCCACTCACCGCATCGGCTTGGCAACTTGGGCTGCCCATCGCTGGCGCACGCGCACAAAGCGCTGACGAAGCGCGAATACCTGGGCACGCCAAGAAACGGAATGGAGGGGCCCAAACTGAAGCCCAGCATATGGCTGCACAGTGTCCTGTCCTCAGCACTGCAGAGATGTGGGCAGCTCTAGCAAGACCGCTGCAACCGCAGTATGAACGCGAGCAACGCACCAAGCGGTGCAGGCGGCCAGTTCCTCCAACCTGAAAATCTGGTGTGTTTGCAGAAGCAGAGGAGTGGTAACCCATTTATTGTCTGTGTTTACTTCTGCGGTTCTGTGCCACGATTGTCGAAGGCACAGTGCAGTACTGCAGTGGCTGCGCTCACAACCAGCAAGTGCACTACTAGGATGAACCCCAAGACAAAGGCTTGCTGAGCCTCCCTCCATGGAGCGCGTTACATCCGCACTCTGCGCGTCTCCTGTTCGGCTGCGTCGCCAACCATGAAACCTTAACGCTTAAGCTTGCTGTGCCACGCCGCTACTTCAAATTAAAACTACCTGAACAGCAGGACAGGGTTCCTCATGACAACAGCAAGCGTGTTGGAATAGTTGTGAGCAAGCACTACGTAACTGGCAGCGGTCTCGGCGGCAAGCGTGCCCTATCGGTTTCGATCTTTACTTGGCGGTGCAGCAGAGGCAGGCAACCATTACACAACGCTTGTCAACACAGTCGCTTCATGCGCACGCTACATTTATTCTGGTAGGATGAATACGGTAGTTGGATACAGGATGGATTTAAACGCACATGCTGACCGTGGATACCGTGGATGGGCAGATTTAGCGCAGGCCCATAAAAGCTACTAGGGGTTCGCTTGCCTACACTCACCTACACATGTGTTTCTCGTCAACCATACATTTGCAGTCCACGCAGTATAACGTATATAACATGCATCGTGGCAAATTTACCACCAACACCCGAAATGTGCCTCGCCCACCGGCCCGCCCAACACCACAGCAGCCGGCTGACCCAAATCATTATCACATGGACACATACGATAATGCAGTATTATCAGCTTAGCTTGTCTGCCTGCATGGCAGACTCCCACTGTTCACTCTGTACCCAGATGCGAACAAGGTCACGTGCGTAGATGATCGATCAAACGCCGCGTTCATTCTCCATAGTTGGTTCACAACCGGCGGATCTCTACGTCCTGCAGGTGCGGTACGTCACGGGCCGCCTCAGCCAACTGATCCTTCAGCCCGCCATACCCGTGCCGGCACACGTGCACGAAGCGCAGCCCTGCAAGGTGCGTCGAGGCCCGCAGCGCGTCCACCAGCGGCGTGGCGTCCGTGTATTCGTCGTACGAGCAAGGCGACACGCCCCACACGTCCAGCGTGCGCAGGCGCGACAGGGCCGTGGCGCCGCGGAGCGCGGACCCCAACGCCCGGAAGTTGGAGTTGTCCCGATCCGTTTTCTTGGCCAAGTCTGTAATGCCCAGCGTTTGAAGTGCTGAGAGATGCCGGGCGCCGGGCAGCATCCCGCAGAACTGATGCAATTCCGCTGGCTCCAACCCCCGCACCCGCAGCCGCGTCAGGTTGCTGAACAGCGTGTGGACGAGCAACGCGGACGCTGCCGACTGCAGCCCCGCTGAAAGTGGTGGTGCGTGGTGCGACCAGCCCCCAAGCTGAACGTCGCGAAGTCCGGCCAGGTTCCTTTTGGCGGTGTCTCCAAACAACTCGAGGAATGGCCACGTGCTGTGCACGTCCGTCCAGCAGTTAGGCAGGTGCAGCGTGGTCAGGCTGCTCAGGTGCGTGGCCTGCAGCGCGGAGGACAACGCCTTCAATGCGGGCCCGGACAGGTCCTGGGCCCACGTGCCCAGCACCCGCAACGCGCTGAGGGTCGAGGTCAACGCCAGCGTGTCAAACACCTCCACAACCTCGGTGGGCGTGGCAGTGACCCTGGGCAGACGCAGCTCGGTCAAGCCATGCAGGTGGCTGCCACGCTGCAGCATCGCCACGACATCCGCCGCTGTGTCGACCGCGTTGCCCATGAGGTTCAACGAGGTGAGGCGCAGGTGCGTTGAGCCGGTGAGCAAACGCACCACGCGTGCTGTGAAACTGGGACTTTGGCAAAAGCACCAGCCGAGGTTCAGTTCGCGCAACGCGGAAAGGCGTGTGTCCTCAAGCTGCTGGCACAGCTCATCAACAGAGTCCCATCCGCATTCGTCGTCTTCGCTTGCAGCCATGTTAAGGCTGGTGAGTGAGGACACAACGTGCGGCACGGACACGACAAGGTTCCAACCATTGGTGCCATAGGTGGTGCCGTGCGATAGGTCCAGGTGCTGAAGGCGCGACATGTGCGTGGCTGCTGAAAGCGACGCCGCCAGTGACTGCCAGCCGTCTGTCGAGATGTTGCCGGCCGCCAGACCTAGCCGTGCCAACCCTGAAAGGTGGGGCGAGGCGAGCAGCGTTTTGCCGAGCTCCTCAGCGTGCCGGTCGTCCAGATTGTAACTATTCAGGTCCAAACGTGTGAGGTTGGCCAGGGATGGGCAGCGCATTGCTTGGAGTGTCATGGTGGTTGGGGAGATTTCCTTGTCGTTTCTAGATTTTGAAAGTTCAGACCCATATATGGTCAGTGTGCACAGGCTGGACAGGACGGAGATAAGTTCCAGCAGCGCTGTCCCGGTGTGGTTTAGTGCAGCTGTGGCGGATGGAGCAGGGGGCGCCCACATGCAAGCTTCCTCACCAAGAAAAAAAAAAAAAAAAAAAAAAAAACC
>BDDA01000865.1:0-43946 GCA_001662385.1 Chlamydomonas asymmetrica
ATGGTGGTGGTGGGGAAGGCGGGCGAGGCGGTGGGGGTGATGGTGGCGCAGGGGTAGGTGGAGGAGGAGATGGTGGTGGAGGGCGTGGTGGGGGCGGCCTGGGTGGGGGGCTTGGTGGCGGGCGTGGCGGCGGGCTTGGCGGCAGTGGTGGAGGTAGTGGAGGCCGAGGTGGAGGTGGTGGCGGAAGCGCTGAAACAAAAAGCACGGTTATGGCACGGTGGTGCACAAAGAACAGATTTTTTTTGCAGCCCATCTCATATCCGTGCATTCATATGCCTGCCCGTGCCTGCCTACACACTCAGGACATAGAACCACAGGTGCGTGCAGTTATCGTTGTGAGAATGCTGCCGTCATTGCCGCTGCCCGGAACAGACGAACGGAGTCCTTCAGTGCAAGGCTTGCTGAATCTCATGTATCTGGCATATCAATAGAGAACACTACCACTGGCATTATGGTGCTGATGCACAGCCGTACTATCCGTACACTGGTGTGCTCACCGTCGATGCACTGTGTTCCTGTCCAGACACACAAGTTCTTGCCCTGCACGCAATCCTTTGAAAGTGTGCATCCTGTGCAAAGCCCTTGGGCGGGTTTGCATGAGGCCTGCACAGTGGGATAAGGCGCCCATCGTCAGTGGTCGCTGTAACGCTGGCACGAGTGCATAGACAACACGCCACGTGGCGCATGCTGTGCGCACTGTTGCAAACTGCAACTTTCAGCAGCAACTATGTGGTGAGGGTTTAGCAAAGTCTCACCTGCGAGTGTGCTGGCTGGATGGCCATAGCAGCAAGAGCCAGCCCAAGCAGCCACATTGTTGCCTGTGGCAGCGCCCAAGAGCCACTTGGACGCCTCCGCCACCTCGATGACCTTGGCCTCGCCTGCTGAGACTGGCAACCAGCGTAGCCTCCACTCAGACTACCAGTCCTTGAGTTCATGGTTGCGTGTTGAGCTTGCTAATCCCTGTTGAGCGCTTTGGTTTCGTCCTGCACAACGTTGCACAACAGCAGTACTCAGCTGTTCGGACCCATACCACTGCTCAACGTTCTTGCACTAACATTTCGTGCCCCGCCACACAGAATCAACTATACTATAGCCATGTTGTGGTCAGCTTGTGCTGCTTGTGCACGTTTGGGTTTGCACTCGACGTATGTGCGCACTACGGTCTGTGGTATATCCCGCAGGCCGAATAGCAAAGCGCGGCTGGTATGGTAGCAGGACCTCTGATACAGCTAACCTTGCACAAAGCACTGAGATGAACAGCACGAAGCAGGACGTTTGGACAGGTCTCACCTGGTTTGCCCTTGAATCGACAAACAGCAGACGGCTCCTCCTGGGACAGTTCTGGTTTGCTAGAATTTAGAAGGCAAGGTGCAAGGCTCTCAGCAAACTCTTCACAATAGGCGACCTGGGATCAAGCAAGTAAGCCAGTAGGATAAACGGCGCGCCCTATCTCGTTGCCCGTTGGTCGCACGCAGCCTGTAGTAAAGCAAACGTTCAGCCCAAACGCGCTGGATCCGAAACCCAGAACGCTCTCAGCGCGGTACTTCGTTCGCTTTGTGTGGTAGTAACCCGCCTTTATATATGCTCAGCAAGCGGCAGGAGGGGCATCGTTGGCTGGCACGATTTGTTCACTTTTCACGGCGGTAGGGAAATAAATCCAGCCACGCCGAACGGGCGTGTGTGTGTGTGTCGCAAATCCGATATGCCGTTTACTCGCGTTGGGCGCGGTATCCAGCACTCACACTCACGCGACGCAATACGTTCGGTTTGTTGCGAAGTTCACTGCGCACAAGGTGAGGTAGGAAGGCGGCTGACGAAAGCAAAACCAAGCCCAGCTGGAGTCCACCCGACCCGACGCTCCAGTATGCGGCAAAAGGCGCACGGTGGACTATGGGTCTCCTATGACTGGTTCGACGCAGACTAGGTATCGCCAACTGGCTGGTCCAGGAGTTCGGCACTCACCAGCCAGGTGGCTGGATGGTAGGTCACCGATGTAAGCTCGCCTTGAAAACTCCTGGGAAAATGAGCCCAGTGGAAATCGTCAACCACGCGCGTAGGACTTAGTGCTGCACTTCACACTTACCACTTGCGTGTATGCTTCAGAATTTGGAGGTTTAGTGTTTGACAGAGGGCCCACGGGCGGGGCCGCCCAGGTGGCGTTGTTCACGCAATATATGGGTTTTAGTCACCCGGCGGTGAGCAGAGAAGCTAAACAGAGTGTTGGGAGTCCTCAGTTAAGTCAAGTGAAAGGATTTGCCCTGGTTTATGAGATGCGAACACCAGACTCCGCAGAGGCAACGTCGGCTGAACACACTTGAGACTTACTGCTGTACGTGCCACAGCGGCACGGACGCGCGCCAACATCGCGAGGGCTGACATGCTTATGCGGGTAGAGCCTCTGTCCAAGCTTCCTAGCTACCATTGCACACCCGACGTGGCTGGCAGGAGGCAGCCTTGCGTCGGGGAGATGCTATGGGTGCGCTGATGGGGAAAAAAGGGAATTCAGGGGCCGCTGAGGCGACGCGAAAGGCATTCCTGGTGACATACTTTTCGCTAATGGTTGATGTGCTGAGACCGGCGTGCCGTGCTCTGGGTACGATGTATGCGGGTCCACGGATGATCAGGTTGAATTTGCCGTGTGCTTGTATGACACGCCGCAACTTGCCGCAGCGGCATGCACAGCCATCATGTGCATGTTGTTCTATGTGTGTGCATATTGCTTACCCAGCTGTACCAGGGGCGGCGTCCATGAATGCCCAGGCCCCAGGTCACTGAAGCCAAATCAAACACCATGCATTCGGTTGCATGTAGCGCAGTGGCTGCGTTGGTACTCAATGTTGCATTATTGCATTGAAGGGAGGGTGCTGTGCGGGTGCCTCTCCATCATGCTGTGCTGCCCTGGCTGGTGTCATGGCACATCAAGATTTCAATACCAGTATACCATGCTATGACAGGCAACTGCACGCGACCGTCATCAGCTCATTGTGTCCACGGTAAGGTGGGAGCAAAACAGCAAATCCAGGGAATCATGCATAGTCTGCTTCAACGTTGTACGCGCGTTGGGATGCTCTTCGGCTTACATGCCTTCCTTGGTACACGTCATCTGGATACCATAAGTTCCGTGAAAACAAGTCTGCTGCATGCCGGCTGCATGCACCTTGCATGGCAGGCTGGTTTGCGGGCTGGGGGGCACGCCCATGGCTGATAGCCCCAAACACATTTCAGCATGTCCTGTCAGGCACCACAGGACAGGCTACGCCTCCGCGAACGCCAGGGCTGCGTACGTACTAGTTCTTGCTCTTGCAGCATGCGCACTCACGTGGATGGTGATCCATAGACCGTGCTGAGCCGCCGCAACCTTATACCTGTAATGCCATATCACCATATGCAAGAATGGGAAGGTGGCACTCTGACAAGCAAGCAAGCTGAATTACAGCCAAATATTGTACCCATCACCTGAATTGAAGACCTGGGCCCGACCACCATATGCATTTTGAGCCAGAGGGGCGGAGCATGCGGCATCATGCACGCTGGATGGTAAGGGTGCAGCCAGCATGACCTCAAAGCGGCCGACGGTACCATAAAGCTGGTGTCCTGCAGACACCCCGCGCCAGAGGGCAACAGTGACTGTCTTAATGCTGTCAAGCCTGTGTGGTGCGTACACACGCACGTTGCCGGCACCCTAGACACCCCAGGGAACCCAGGAACACCACACAGCAGGGGCACCACACAGCGCTGCCTTAATGGTAGCCATGCAAGATATGCTTTGGTGTGGTGTGTTTAGGGTAATTCACCCATGCAGTGTGATTCCCGTGGGACTGTGCTGTGCGCATCTGCCTCAGGATAGAGGCTGCGCCTGACATTCGCAAAGTGTCTTAGATGATGTGGCGGCTGCCGCAAAACGAACAGGTGTCTGATGGTCGCTTGGTAGCTTAGCAGAACGCCAGTCCAGCTCTGACTTAGCTTGCGCTTTGTGGCTCTCTGTTGTTTCAAACATTCCCATTGCGTTGCTGCTAGCTGGCACCGATGCACGCAAATGGACGTCTGTGTGCCTTTCCAGCACTGCTTTGTGGCCTGCTTGCTTGCTTGCTTGCTTGCTTGCTTGCTTGGGCCAGGTATTTCGTGGGGTGCCCTGGAGATGTCTCGTGACGTAAATGTTTTTGTTTGAAGGTATTTTCACACTTAACGTGAACGTGTCGCTGCGCATCGATTCCGAAGAATTTAACAACGAGCTGTGCGGCAGGTGATTGCCTGTGGTCATATCGTATTATGCATGTTTTTCGGGCGCCGCCCAGTTCTGCACTCAACGTGGTCTTTAGTCACGGGACAGCGGTGCAACTCGTGCTTGCCAACGACCGTGTCACGACCCTGACAGTGTTAGCCTCACAGCTGTCGTGTAATGTTGTGGAGCAGCTCAAAACTTTTCTTCACAACTGTCTGGCCCCGTACACTTGACCTGGCTTGACCTGGCAAACCGTGGTTCAACGACAGTGCCGGTGACTCGCAATTGGCAAATGCTTGACAGTGTTGCTCACCAATGGTTGCAGCAGCTGTCACTAGCAGCTCGCTTCTCGCTCTTGTCACTTGCCCCATCCATGCTCTAGTTTTGTAGTTTTGCCGCCAGCTGGAGGTTTGCGCCGCTCTCTCTCATCCACGTGAATATGCCATGCCAGTCGGAGCACACAGGTACTTCGACAGAGGCATGTAACAACACAAACCCAACGCTCTTATGCCCAACCCTCACACTTGACAACCCTCCACAAGTCCAGGCTCGTGCGTTCAGTCACTCTCAGTGGGCAGCGCTGGGCGCATGTATGGATGGCGTCACGCAGTGTTTCAAGTGTCACTGGTCTGCACAGCCAGTGCTATCCAAGTACCTGTGCTACGCTGGCCACCTGGCTTGTCTGCAGCTATTCGATTTTGCACCAGGTATGGGGACCAGGCATCATGCACATCGCAGGCAGCATGACCCACATGGCGAAATTGAAAAGGGACTGGTGCGAGCATGGAGGCAGGGGGCAGAATCATGTCGCACCGCGGCTGCATGGCCAGCCATTCAGGCAGCCTTAGACTGCGGCACCAGGTTTGGGCGGTCTTGGCATGGGGGAATGGAGCAAGGGCCGTGTGGGGAGAACTGCGGTGGGCGTAAGCGTTACGGGGGGGAGCGGGGTGGCTGCAGGTCTGAGAATACTCCAGGGGCTGTGGGTGGCTGTGGCTGGTGGACTCCTAATTGCGAGCCGCTGGGGGAGCGGGGCAGTGGGGGAGGGTGCTACAGGAGAGAATCTCACCTGGTTGCTGTCGTTGTGCTGTGTGGATGGGGTGGCGTGATGGGGTGGAGCTGTTTGTCCACCGGAACTGTGTTGTGTTGGGACCGGGCAGCCTCCCCGGGACAATTTGGACCGAAGGGGTGTGCAGGAGAGTTAGCCAGGGTGACGCAGGAATGAGGGAAATCTCAGCTGGTGGCATGTTGCTGGGTGGGTGTGGGGGTTGGGGCCGCTCCGTGCGGTGGGTGGGTGAGTGAGTGACGGATGTGAGTCAGGGAGGCACAGTGGAAGGGAGCCGAGCGTGGTTGGGTGGGCGGGCAGCGCCAGCGGAGTGCACACAGCAGGTTCTGCTAGTGTCTTGTGGCTGCATGCTGCCTTAGCGCCTGTGTCGGAGTTCACGGTCGTGGCCTGTGCAACCACACACTGACGCGGGGCGGGCGTGTTGTGTACTTGTGTTGCGCAGCTGGCACCCGCAAATGCATGTTATCGTCCTCCCAGCATTGTATGTGCAACCCTTGTGCATCCGCTTCAAAGCATCATGCTACCAGGAGGGCTGAGGAAGGTCCGCAATGGATGCCTGATGTTATTACATGTGGAAACGCATGCCGAAACGCATGGATTCCTTCCGCCTCCCTGTGATAGTCTAAACGCTAGTATGTGAGGACGAACTAGAGTAAAGGAGATGAACCAAAGGTGATCAAGGAGGGTGATGCCAGGCTGGCACGGCGTGGCAGATTGACACCCGTGGCACGCCTGAAATTGACACAAATCACACAGCGCGCTCAAGTTTTCGGTACGCACAGCAAGCAAGGCTGTGTCATGCCCACAGGAAGACAAAGGACACCACATGCCCAGGCTCAAGCAACGAACAAAGCACGCGGTTTGAGGCATTCGGTTAACGAAGCCCGTCACAAATACGAAATACAACGGCGGGTTTATTCCACGGTGCTGCTGTGGTGTGAACGTGTGCAGCACGGCGCCTCAACAGGCGCACAGCCACAAGGTGTCTTCAGGGCCCGTGGGTTGGCTGCATGTACTCAGGTATGTGAGCACCTGGCGGTTGACGGCAGTACACAGAAGCGGCAGGGTTGCGGTACAAACGGGACCAGCTTCCTGACCAGTGCCAACAGATTGCACAGCGACACGAACACAATGGGACCTCATTGTGGCTTAGTCACTGTAGTATGCAAACATCACTGCATATGGCAAGCGCTGCAGTGTGGATCACAGCTGTGGGGCACCAACAGTAACCCCAAGTGCCCCACCAAATTCAGGCAGCAGGGATTGGAAGCATACATGCCAATACAATGGTTTGCCTGCACGGAATATGTGTCCAATACCCGCAGCCACTACACTGCTTGACTGCTCGCAATCTGCACACATCCTTGAGCACTAGGCAGAAATGAGAAGGGAGCGGTGCCTCGGCGGCCGGCACAGATCACTACCACCTGCGCACACGCGCCTGACACGCATCAGGCGGGAAGCCACAAGCAGTATGCAAGTTCACACATAGCACAAGACCGATAGGCGGACGCGGCTTGGCAAGCTGCCAGGCAGCTACCCAGCCGTTCTCGCCGGCCCCCAAAAAGCATACAAGTCTGGCTGAAATACAGCATGGGGGGGCAGAGCAACACCACGCTACATCCATTACGGTCCAGTTCCAACACATCCCAGCAAGCATTCATATGGATGGTATCGGGTCATCCTACACGCGGGGCGGTGCTGCGTGTCCCTGGGCCCAGCCAGCAGCCAACGGCAGTAATTGCAGAGTAACACCGCACGCAATGACAGGACAGGCAGGCTAGCAGGGAAAAACCTACCAAAGGGCAAAAGAAGGGCAATTAGTATGAGATAGTGCACAAGCAGATTCACTTAATCCCTTCAGCAGATCGCGCCGTGCAAGGCTCAATACGATACCAAGGATCCAATTGACATTGCGGTATAAACTAGCCTGCGACCCCCCAGGCATAGCGATTGCAACGGTGCGGCAACAGATTCATCACAGCATGGCATATCCCATACATAGCTTGCAGCTCGGCATTATCAGCGCACGAAGGTGACACCAACAAACCATTATTCACATGATGCCACCGCATCATGCGTGCTATGTTCCAACTGGTCTCCAAGGATGCACCAGCTCAGTCCTCTAATCATGTGCATATGTTGCACAATTTGTCCAGGTCCAGGAGGGGAAGGGTCTTCCGTGACCCTGTATCTGATCTGGGCGGTTGCCTGGCCTTTGCATTCCATGTGACAGCCAGCGCATGCGCCGGCCCCCCTCTGATCATCTCGCCCCAACACAGGGTTACGCTGCCGATACTGCCTCCACACCTTGCGCTCCTGGCAAGGTCGTTGTTCACTTGGCGGGGGGCGGGGCAACCTTGTTGATGAGCTCCTTGTCGAGCTTGTACGCGATGATGTTCTGGATGGTGGTGCTCGCGATGTTCTCCAGCGCTTCGTGCGTCAGGAACGCCGAGTGGGGCGTCACCAGCACCTGCGTCACGCCACGCCACAAGCAACACGGCAGATGGTTGTTTGAGGTTGTCAACCGCAATGCACATGCCAGCAGTGGGACCACCAATGCAAACGCCAGGAGCTCTGCACAACGCACGTGGCAAAGCACAGCGGCACGGTCCGGGCCAACACCAGGCGCTGCACGGCACCCTGCCCCCGAGCGTGATGGAAACTTTCACTAACAGCACCCTGCCCCCGAGCGTGATGGAAACTTTCACTAACAGCATTCACCCCAATCGACGCAGGCAATCATGTAACATCGATCCGTCACCATGCGTGCATGCATGCATGCGGTGTTTCTGCGTGTTACGTACGTACGTGTGCCCTGCCACTGCCACCTACACCTACTGACCGCCACCTACCTGGGGGTATGACAGCAGCAGGCGGAAATTGCGGTCCCAGTTGACCATACGGTCGCGCGGCTGCAGGTTGGTGAAGTCGCGGAAGAAGAGGTTGCTGCAGGGGAAAGGGCGGGGGACGGGCAGACAAGCAAAAAGATGCGAAGGCCAGGAACCTTCCTCACTCGAGGTTGCTGCAGGGAGGGCAGGCAAGCGGGTGGACACGGTTGCGCCACGGCCAGGAGCCTGCCGCCTGCGCAGAGGGTGTCCAGTCGGTCCATGCTGCCAGGAGGCATACGATCACAATGTGCTACGCGCCCGCCCCCCCGTGGCCCAGGCCCTACATGCGCTGATGGCCCAGGTGCACGTGTCGCGGTGCCTGGTATGCATGAGCTGGGCGCATGCCAGTACACACGGTGTGCCTCGGCACCATGCTTAGCCCCCATGTTGGTGAGTGCTGCCCAACATCATCATATCATCATCATCATCATCATCATGATCATGATCATCACGGCTCACCCCTCGTTCTCGTACACGTCCAGGCCCAGCGCGCCGACCTGCACCCGGTGCACACGTATCAAGGCGATAGCACCAGCAGCGACAGTAAATGATGATCATTAGCAAGCCCTGGAGCGAACGGAATCACATCGCATGGCAATGGAGAGCTGCAGGAAGGGTTGCATAGCAGCGCGTGGCGTGGCCGCGGCGCAAGGCGCCAGGCGCAGCGCCAGGTGTGCGCACGAGCTAGTGACAAAGCGTCATGTGTGTTGCATGCTTGCGCCACTGCATGCGCCTGGCTGAGTGCCATACAGGTCAGCAGCTGCACGGTCACCTCTGTGCACATGTGTGGGGCAGCCATCAAGCCACGTGTGCACACACACACACACCCATGCCACACGCTAATCAAGCCACGTGTGCACACCTTCAGTGCCATACATGCATGCGTGCAAACACGTGCGGGTTGTGCACGCAATGGAGGGATGCGTGAACCCGACCCTGCCATTCACCAGCCACGTCACCCATCAGTATGGCACCAGTGCACCACCGCTTTACCGCATGCTGCGCCTGCATGGCATGCACCGTACATGCGGCCTGGGCTGCGGGCATACGGTCAAGGGGTGGCACCGTACTGACAGATTGATAGGTCATGCGGCCTGGGCTGCGTGTGCGTGCGGCTCGCACCTGGCCGCTCTCCAACGCCTCAAACAGCGCATCGCTCTCCACTAGGCCCCCACGGCTGACGTTGATCAGGATGCAGCCGGGCTTGAGCATCTGGAACCTGCAGGGAGGATCAGGCGACAGAAGAGGTCAACGTGCTGTTGTGGTGGTGGTGCATATGAGCACATGCATAGCGCATGGGCGGTGCAGAAGCGCGGGGGCAAGCATGTGCATCGAGGGCATGACATGGGCAGAAAGGCGCATGGGTCACAGAATGCAGCCTCCACAGCCCACATCATGAGGCTGCTGCCCTCAAATACACTTGATGGGGTGACATAATCTGAAGCTGCATGGCCACGATGCATAATGGTGAAACGATGCTGCACTGGCTGTGTCACAGCATCGTGTTGTTTGCCTACGGCACACCAGATAACACGACCCAGTCATGGATGGGCTGAAAAGTCACTGGATATCAACTCAATCAAACTATGACTCTGGCATGTGGGCTGCTGAGCTCAGATTGGTGCTGGAATTTGCGACAGCCTTGTGCGTTCCTCACTTTTCGGTGTTCATCAGGTGGTGCGTTGACGGCAGCAGGGGGCAGTGTAGAGACACGATGTCGCACAGTGGCAGGAGCTCTTCGATACTCATATACTCCACGCCCATCTCCTGTGCCTTCGGGTTTGGCCGCACATCATATGCCAGCACCCTGCAGCCGATGCCCTGCGGACAACATGACAGACAAGGGCAGCAGGTACCTTTGCAGAACCGTTATGCAGGTGAAAGGTGTGCCTGCGGAGACCCAAGAGTGTATGTTGCAAGCATGCACTGGCCAAGTACAAGCCAACACCAGACACCAACGCAATACCTTCAGGATGCGGCATGCCTCCACACCGATTGCGCCAGTGCCTGCAGTCATGTGGCAGTGACACGTCAAGCACTTGACCAGACGGTTCAGACACTGACACACAACCATGCCATGCTGCATGTAGGCTGGAAACAGGTAACGCCAGGGGCTTGAGTAGCACTCGTCACTGGAGTTTCAGCTTACCAATCACGCCGACGGTCTTCCTGAAAATCTCCGTACCCACAAGACCAGACAAGGCATAGTTGCCTTGGGAAACACGCTGGTACGCTGTGTGCAGGTGCCTGCGCAGGTGCAAGCCGTCAGGGGGCAGCCTATGACAGCGCAGCAGCACCTAATGCAAGCGTGGTGGCGTCAACAGGCAATACAGCACCGTCACATGCCTGGTCTAAACAAGCAAGGGCAGGAAAACAGTACACACCTGTTCAAGGCAAACATGAGCGCCACAGCGTGCTCGGCCACTGACTGCGGGCTGTATGTGGGCACACGCACGACCGTGATGCCGTATTTCTCACAAGCCTTCAGGTCCACGCGGTCGTAACCAGCACAGCGCAGGGCAATCAGCTTGACTCCACACTTGGCTAGGCTCTTGGCCACCTGGAGTCAAAAGGTCATCAAAGGAAGCAGCAGTTCAATAGGCATAAGAGAGTTTGACCTGGGTTAGCGACCAACCACCGCAACTCTCCCCGCCCCAACTCTGGGCCCAGATCACAGCATGGCATTACTGCATTACCTTGCTGGTGCAGTCATCGTTCACGAAGAGTACAGCTACATCATGGCCAGCAGCCAAAGGTGCAGACGACTCGGAAAGGGCCGCGTCGACCATGGTAACCTCAAGGAAGTTCTCACGCAACGGCTGTTCGATGAAGTCCAAAACATACTGGGCGGCGGAGAAGCAAACTATTCTGGCCTGGGCAACCTTTGCCCTCTCGTCTGCAGTCAGATCAGCAGTGAACTTGGTTGCAGCAAGCTCCGCTGACCTGGTCGCTGCGCTGCTCTCGAGCGTTGACGTGGCCTTGACCAACGTGGTCAGGCGGCGGTGCTGACTGCATGGCCTGATAGTGGCCTTGGCCTGGACCCTGAGCCTTGCTTGAGCAGAGACACTCGATGAAGCAATCATTTGTGCGGGGCGTGCAAGCGCTCACACAACCCTAACGAGAGGGAGAGCAGAAACCAAGTGCAGTCAAATACAACTGACAAATCGACATGAACCGTTCCTGTGTAACAGCTTGAGGAGTGGGAAGTGGGGCTAAACAATGGCTAAATATCCGGGATTCCAGGTACTGGTTGTACGGGTGTTGCGGGAATATATCAGCCGCAAGTCACCGGGCAGTGCCTTCAAAGCTTCAATATGAGTCCTGTTATATACGACGGAAGGCTGTTAGCTGCGCTGTGTGCTGTTGCGTCACTCACTTGCGGGGACCCGGGCGGGGACTACAGGCCGGTGAGCAGTACCAACCCCCCTTATAAACCACCAGAAAACTTGTGCGTTACTCAACTGCTTGCAGCTAGTTCAGCAGCAGGCCTTACAAGTGACAAGAGGCAGGTCATGCCTTGACAAGAGGCAGTTCATGCCAGACCGACGTGCGCTGGTGACTTGTCCACGCACACATGGACCACCAGTAGAAGGTTCCGGGTGCAAAACAACCCTTGCAGTGCTACATCAGACTTCATGCACGAACCTCAAGGTTGTAGGCCGCTCGTGGGCTTCCTAGACGCTCTCGCAAGCGAGTGAGCGACACACACCCTGGCGGCGCAACAAGCACACGGCGGTCCCGCACGCGCCTCAGCACAGCGAGGTGGTGAGCAGGACGCTTGCCCGAATGTGGCTACAGCGATGGCAGGATAGGAGTCAGGCAAGGGGCTACAAAACCTAAGGACTTTAAGTCCGACGCCTGTGATTGCAGTTGTAGGACACAGGTGTACGTCAGGACTTAAGCAGTAGTTGAGCGCAACAGCAAACCGAACAGGAGCCTCAGGACACGCTACCTGGCGCCTACAGGAACAAGACGGTCCGCATCAAAATCACACACGTAGGCCTCACACCAGCCTGACAACGCCACTGACAATGTCGTGGGAACGCAGCCGGGGGTGCCAGCGTTGGACCGCACACCCGCACACTTCAGCCTGGCCGCGCTCGGCACAGGCTGCTTCAATGTTTGCTTATTGCGGTAGTGGTGTGCAAGAGATATGCCATATTGCCACCCCATAGGCTTGGCTCGCATCGTGCGTTTAATTACGGTGCACCCGTGTACGACCTGTGTGCTTGAACAGCATGACGACGAACGAGTGCATGCGGAAATAACTGAATAAGCAAAAGAGGGCGTGTAGGCCTGTGCACCGCGACATACAGTGGCAATCACACCAGGCAAGCCCAGCTTAAGTGTGTGGCATGCTGTGCGGCGGAGACCGCGTACGCATCAACCGTGACAGGGCCATGCACGGATACGGCACATGATTATGTAATGGATGTTAAGTCCGGGCACGCTGAAAATCGACCCGCCATGCCGTGTATGTGGGAGCACTCATGGCTGTCCGGCGTGAGCGAGAGCACACAAACGTAAACGAGAGGGGCAAAAGATTTGTGCTGTGCATCAGTGCATACCACCGGCCTGTGGCGTACGGCCGATCCATCAGTGAGGATCATAGCATTCTGATAGCACAGTCAAGCATCGCTGATACGGGGATACAGCATCAGACGGCATCGAATAAGGCATCATCCGCATCATTCTGATTGCCGCTTCAACAGGCCCACAAGCTCGCGAGCGATGATAGCATCAATAGCGGCCCGCCAAACGCACAAACGACTCCAGAAATTTCTCCAGCGGCGCCTGCTGCTGCTGCTGCGCCCCGCCCCGCGCGTGCGGGTGCACGTGCTGCTGCTGCTGCTGCGCCACCGGCCCCGCCGCGATGGCCTGCCGCAGGTTGTTGAACTGCGCCCCCGCCAGCGCCGCGGCGGACGAGTTGCCCTTCCCGCACACCGCCGCCCAGCGTACCTCCAGCTGGGCCGCCAGCTCGGGGCGCGGGCCCGCCGCCACCTGCTCGCCCGCGGCCTCCACCATCTCCTCAAAGAAGCTCACCAGCAGCACCGGCGCCAAGCTGGCGGTGGAGTAGTTGGGGGTGAGCAGCTGACCCAGACCCTGCACGCACGCATGTGGTGGACACAACGTGAGACAGGAAGTGGCTGGAGGCGTGGTGCAGGTATGCACTGTGATGCAGGCCGGCAAGGTGTTGACGGGTGGGTGCGGTGTTTGGTGTAGCTCAGGCACAAATCAACCTGCTCGCGCTCCCTACTCGCTCTCCTTCACCAAAGGGTTTAGCATGAAGCCATGCACGCTATCTGACACCGGTAGGTACCCTGACAGCCCCGCGCTGTCACGGGTGGGTGGGGTGCATACGGCCAGCCAGGGCGCCGTCGCCTTGCCGTGCCCACCCAGCGTTGAGGCAGCCCCGCATGCTATGGTGCAGGCCATGTAGCGTGCATAGGGGGCTCACCACACTTGCGCATGTCACGCACATACCACAAACATCACCCAGGTGTGTTGCCCACACACCACAAAGCTCGGGCCGTATGATTCATTGAATGGATTAAGGACTCACACACCACTATGCCACTATGCCACACGCAGCAATACACCCAGGACCGCACCTTGGACTCCAGCAGGGACCTGGCCGTCACAGCGGGCGGGCCGGCCGGCAACGGCGGCAGCGAGGCCGCACGGGCCGGTCCGCCATCCGCATGCCCATCCTCGCCTGCCTGCTTGCTGCGCTCGTGCCCACCCAAACCGGCGTCAGCGCCCACGTCAGCTTGGTGGAGGTAGCCGCCGTCTGCGTCGCCGTGGGGCTGGCCGCTGCTGCTGCTGCTGCTGCCGCGGCGGCTGTTAGAGAAGTGCAGGCCGCTGTCGTGGTCGGCAACATCCACCGCCATCGCCTCCGCGTCAGCGTCAGCGCCGCTGCTGTGGCTGGCAGCGCCACCGGCGGCGCTCACGCAGCCCTCGTGGTGATACAGCCCCTGAGGGTGCTGGCCCCCGGGGCGCTGGTGGTGGTGGTGCTGGTCGTGGTCGTGGTTGTCGTGGCCGTAACCGTCGAGATGCGCGTCACCCTCCTGCCCCTGGCGGTGTTGCCAGTAGGCCTGTGGGAGCGCGTGGTTCGGGTAGCCAGCCCTGTCGCTGACAGCAACACCCTCATACAGTTGCACCTCCTCGTGCTTAATCAACAGCGCAGCGGCGGCCTGGCCGGGCCCCTGCAGCTGCTCTTGCTGCTGCTGCTGCCTCAGCAGCTGCGGCTGGCCGTCCTGCTGCTTACGGCGCTTGTTGGAGGCCAGTGGCGGCCGGCCAGCGCCCCCCGCCACGGCATCCTGCTGCTTCCGCACTCCCTGACCCGTGAGATGTCCCGCGTAAACCAGGTGGCTGTGCTTGGTGTCGGTCTCCCTGGTTTCCTCTGACGATGCACGTGCCCGCTTCTGCGCGCCCGCGGGCCTGCCGCCATGCTTGGCTGCGGGCTGCGGGGCTGTGGCGGCTCCGGCTCCGGAACCACAAACCTGCAGCTTGGCTTCAGCAGCGGGCACGGCAGCAGCGGCGGCCAGGCAGTCGGCCGTCTGGCTTGAGCTGGGCCCCTTCTTGCCCCCTCGGGCCTTACCGGTGGCAGCGGCGGCGCCGGCTGTAGCGTTCGCCTTCTTGCCGCCTGTGGGGGCCGTCCGCGTGAGCGGCGCCGCGTCACACGCGCCGCTGGTGCTGGCAGTGGCAGGAAGCAGCACCGCCTCAGCTGCAGCGTCGCCAACGCCAGGCTGCGTCGTCTTGCGGGGCGCTGCCGCTGCGGCCTTCTTTTTCTTCGGGACTGGCTGCACCTGCTGCTGCGCCAGCTGCTGAGGCGGCAGCAATGCTGGCAGCACGCCTTGGCTATGAGCGTCGCCCTGGCTGCTTGGCGACGGCTGCTGCTGTTTGCTGTCAGGCTTCTTGTTGGCGTGCTGCACGTCGTCATCGTCGGACGAGGATGAGACGTACGCGAGCCCATCACCGGCGCGCGGGTACGGTAAGAAGTCCCACGCCTTCAGATACTCGTTCAGCGACACCTGAAAACCGATGGTGAAAAGTGTGCCTTGTGCTTACCATCCTGTTCCTATAAGCCTTGGGGACACATACAGCGGGGCCAGAAGCAGGGCCAGAAGCAGGGCAACAACTCGAAAGCCTGGCCCCACCTGTGGGTACCCGACGCGGCGCAGCAGGCCCAGAAGCTGGCTCCGCAGCGGCGGCCTGCCTGGAAGGTCCTCAAACACCGCCCAGCGCAGCCCGCTGCCGTTGTTTGTCCGTCCCAACATCTCGCCCCACTTGTGCACTTCTTCGTACCCGTCCGTGTACACGAGCCGCGCCGAATCCTGTGGAAACAGAAGTAGTGAAACCTGTGAACCTCACACTGCACCCAGTAGGACTACACCTACGCTTACTATCCAATATTTACGATTGGTCTGGCAAACGCACGCGAGATACGCACCAGCTGGTGGTCGTACGAAACGCTGCAAACGTATGCGCCGTTATCGTCATCCCACTTGACTGCCAGCCAGGTCTGCCCCGATGGGTCTGAGGGCGCGGGCACTGGAGCGCCGCAGTCCTGCTTGCTGAGCTTGTGTTCCAGCTCCGCCTGTCGTTTCAGCTTGGTAAGCGCAGCCTTGCCAGCTGGGCCGCCGCCCTCCTGACACTGTATCAGGTTATCCTCCTGCCACTGCTGTCGGCGCATATTGCCGCTGTCCTGGACCGTGACCTGTTGGCGAAACATTGGTCGCGTTGGCCCAAGCACATGATGGTTTTGGTGGTTTCGGGGCAACATGACTTCGCAACACGGACCAAACCCAGGGTTACCATAGCTTGCATCCGCTTACCACAGAGATGCCTCCACAGCGGATGGTAAAGGCAGGTAGGTCAATGTCCGGTGCGGTTCCGTTACGCCTGGCATCGACCACCTCTGCGGGCTCTTCCTGGACCCACGGCCTAACAGAAGTAAACAGTGGAAACAGGCATATGAAACTTGTGAACATGTGCACTGCTTACGTATACTGCTTCAGACTTGCAGGAATTGGACAGCACGGTGCAATTGTTGTAAGGCGTTCAAAACAGCGCGGGCAAGCGTCTCAACGCCAGAGTAACAAAACTAAACAATTCAAGCAAATTAACTTACGATTTGAGAACGCATGCCAACGCGTCCTCCTCGTTATGCTTCAGACCGTCCAGCACGCACCCCACACGCACGCGTTCCGTGCTGTCGCTCGGCAAGCAGAACGGCTGTTCCCCGTCATCAACCGTGGACTGGTCCGGAACCTCAGCGCGAACGAACGCTTCAATCGATTGCTGCAATTATTGTCAACAGTAAACGAACACTGTCAGTCACTGAAAAATGGGACACTGTGCAGGGCTGCGGTAGGGCTGTGCACCAGGCCATGCACAGCTCTATGTCTCGCATAGCTAAAGCGCACCCGTTTAAGATATAGACACAAACAACAATCGAAGGACAAGCCGGGTCAAAGGCAACACCACCCCGAACCACATCATGTCCCCTGGCATTGCCAAGGCCAGCACTGCACACCAACCACACCGTGCTGAACCGTTGACCAAGTTCAGGAGCAGCAACGAAACTGTAAGTGCGTTGAGTGAAGTCCACAGCAAGGATACGTTGTTTCATGTGGCCTTACCTTCCACTTAGCACAGCGCAATAGGCCCGCCAGCGCTTCAAAGCGCGTGGGTGCCATCGACCGGTGCAGCTCATCTGTCACAAGCCCTGTTGCCAGGTTCAGCATGCCTCTCACTCCGCTGCAGTACACCCCAAGGTAGCCGCTTATTGTCAAGCCAAGCTCGGCCGGGCGCCCCCGCGGAGCGCCCCCGGCTTGCACGCGCGCAGATGTGCGCCGTGCTAGTTGTGTTGGCTGCTCCATGCTGACAGGCACAGCTGCAGGATTGCAAGGGTCAGACGCCGCTTGCACAGCTGGGAGTGCCACAGTGGGGCAGGCAGGCTTCTGGGCTTGAGAATCCATCAACGGCAGCACGTTGCCTGCCAGTGCGCCTGCCAAACATCTGGTGGCAATGGCGCAGCTTTCCTCATGGTCAGTGCTGCGCTCATCTTGTGCGCACACAAGAGGAGGAGCCGGCTGAAGCTTCACTGCAGCGACGACTTCAACAGTGCTGGCCATGTGGAGCGCTCCTATGCTTGGCGGCTCCGCTTCCATAAACTGAGCCTGAGCCGCTGCCTGGAGGTGCTATGAGAGGCGTATATTGTGTCTGAATGAATATGACCGGTATACTCAACAGGAGATACAGGCTTTCGACGAGGCAGTGACGGGCAGTGTTTAACGCCAAACTGCCAAACCCCGCTTCCAACGTGCCGGGTATGAGAGACAAACGTTACTTACGTCCACTAGAGGCCAGTGCTCTGGAGCAGGCTGGATAGGGCCAGGGGGATGTGAACAAAAGGCAGGAATAGCGTAGGTGTTGCGCTTGCGTTTTGGTGACAGATGCAAAAATTTGCGACCACAAAACAGAGTGTGGTGTTGCTCAAGTACTCAGGCGTGCTACTACGAAGCCGGTTTGACAAGGCCAAAGTGCAATAGGCTATGCAATTGCCCGGCAGGAGTCTCGAGAGTGCCTGCGCTCGTCATGCAGTACGATACGTTTGATAGACATGACAGGACTGCGGACTATACTTATGCCTGTCAAAAGTCGTAATTTAACACCTGGATGGTGTGTACAATTATTTGTTATGGACGAAGACCCTTGTGCCCCCAACCGAAACCATCACGCTTAGCTGGGCTGCGACAAGAAATCTTGGACAAGAAGTCAGCGAGTACGTGAATGGGAATGAGAATGAATACAAGTGGCTTGGCGCGATGTGAACACCCAGGCGAACGCCACAAGATTGCAACCTTTGGGTTTGCGCAGCCAGAACCGCTGGAACCAGGACTGTGGGGACAAGGCATCGGAGGCAGCGCTGTTGGCAAGCCTGAGGATAACACAAGCTGTGACCTGCCACATTCTGGAGAGCACGATTTCTTTTGTGGGTGACGTGCTGTCCAAAAAGGCCAAAAACGAAACCGAACGAGGAAGCGAAAACTAAAACGCCTGTACCCTTCACGACAATATGTGGCTGCTGCACTGTGTGGCTTTGTCATTCTCCCCAGCAGGCTTGGCGGCCAGGCCCGCTTTGCCCTCCGCATACTACCTGCCAAGCGTCAAGTGCCAACCGAGTGTGCCGCGCTGCCTCTTGCTTGTGGGTAGTGCAACTTGCAAACGAGCTTCAGCTGGGGCCTGGCTAGGGCGTCGTGTAACACACAGCTGCATCCACCCACCATACTGCAAGCAATAGCTGATGCAGCAAGTCAGTCGTGAGTTCGAAAGCATATTACACCAGTCCCTGTTAGGCAGGACAAGCTTACGCAGACTTCAGGAATAACAGACTCACTTAATGCACGCACATGTGCAGCTAGGGTGGCCGGAAGTGCATGTCACCATGCCTGCCTGACGACTGTTGAGACGTTGGCGCGGACACAGCACTCACGTACGATCCAGGGACAGTTTAGTGTGACATGAATAGTGTCTCAATATCCACATATGCAGGTGGTTCATGTGCATGAACAGGAATAAGATGCCTGGATGCATCATCCTGGTCGCAAAAATTGGTAATGAATGCAAGCCCTCCGCACTTTGCGAGTATATGCCGGGCTTTTCTGTGTGCACGCCATCACCGCAAGGGCGATGCTTGGAACAGCAATGTTGTCAAGGCGCGCATCTTGCACCGTCAGTCATGTTGGTCACCTTCTTATTGCGCCCGAAGCCCCGGCTCAACACCTGGGAGGTGTCATGCGCAGTACAAGCGGCGTTGGGCTGTGGGCGGATGCAGGCTGCCAACTGCCAACCGCCCAGACTAACTTGGGTAACCACCCCTAACCAGTTCAATTATCACTCATCATCCTGCTCAGTCCGAGGTCTGTGAGATGAGCGCCACCCCGCGCTTGATCCAGTGCTTGGCATCCTGGTCAGTCGGTAGCTTGACGTACATCACAAAGTTGGTGGAGTGGCCGGTGGTGGCCAGCACGCCCCGGCGCTCCGCCGTACGGTACATGGGGCAGAGGTAGTGCGGGAACACGGTCAGCTGGTCCGACGGCTTGGGCCGCAGCCACATCACCGGCGCGGACACAAACAGCACCTGCATGCGTGGCGGCGCGGGGCAGGGCAGCGCGAGGCAGCGGGGGGGTGTCAGCGCCAGGGGAGTGAGCAGCCCGTTGTGTGCAAGGGGCAGGCGCATCTACGCTCCACAAGCCTATGTGGTACATGCGCTCCAGGCAACAGCACCCTCTTCCAACATCACCAAGATGCTAATTTGCATTGGCCGCCTTTTCAGTTCGCAACACGCCGAAGGTATCTCGAAGGTACAGCATGTATCTCGCAAACACAAAACGCAGCAGGGGGCGCAGGGAGCCACACACGCGCGGGGGTCGCACCTTGGGGTCGCTCTCGTCGAGCTTCTTGGTGATGCTGTTCCAGCCGCAGCCCTCCAGGAACATGCCGTGGATGTACGCGCCCTCGGCGGGCGCGGTCGTGAGCGCCGCCGCGTCCATGCCCGCGGCCTCGTAGTCAAACTGCACGACGTCGATGGGGATCTTGTGCCTGCGTGAGCACGCAGGTGAGGGCGGGGTGCGCTCACGTTGATGCACGATACGCGAATGTGTGTACGAGGCCACTGGGTTGAGCGTGGCGCGGATCCTACACTTGTGCCAACGTCTAGCCCATGCCGTTTGGTGAACCACACAGCAAGGCAGCGGGCAGGCAGCGCAAGTGCACGTTGTAACCCCCCAAACCCATGAAAGAACACGCATAAGGTGTAGATGGGGACGCCATCGCCCTGTGGAGCGCGTGGCAACAAGCGCTTGATGCGCCAGCGGCGCCTGCCCCACTCCCAGCCAGATGCCTTGCACTCAGGAGGTGCACCCATGCACTGCAGCACTGTACAGTGCACGCTGCTGCTCACTTGCGGGCGTAGTTCTGCAGCACGGCGGTGAGGAAGCTCTGCACGAAGAAGAAGCCCGGCAGCCAGTTGGCGGGCGGCGGGCCGCGCTTGTCCCAGTCCGCCAGCATGTGCAGGCGCTTATAGAGGTCGTCTAGGTATGAGCCGAGGGGCTTGAGCGAGGGGTAGGAGCGGCGGCGCCACAGCTCCGGAACCTGGTTGAGCGCCAGGCTGCGGTACGCCGCCTCCAGCTCAGAGCTCATCACCAGCAGACCCTGCAGGGGGAGTAATGGGAGGGGGGAAGGGCGGGGGGGAATGCTTACAGGGGTTGCACTTACAGGATGATGGGCTGACGTACAGCCAGCATGTCAGTTGGCATACCATACTACTTCCCGGCTCCCTACACACCTGTAGCGCTAGGCCGATGGACTTGAGGCTCTCGCGTATGACTGCTGTGAGCTTGTTGAAGCGCTCCATCTCCTGCGCCAGTACCGTGTTGAGGCTCTCATCGTACCTGCGCACGCACACCAGCAGACACCACGTGACGTGCCACCCCAGCAGCCGCAGCAGCAGGATAAGCTCATAAACAACACGGTGCCAGGCAGCAGGCATACTTCGTCCACACACACCCACACAAATGCACACCAGCAGCAACCACAAGCATTTGGCTGCTCGAAGTGACAACGCACTAGAGTATCGTGCGCACCGGCAGGGTATGCATCAACCTGACAGGGTACATTTATACTGCTTGTAATGTCGTATGCAGCCTGTTTTTGCCAGGCTGCTTTATGCAGCCGCTTGGGATTCATGCAAGGGGTGCCAGCGCAGGTCGCGCACCTGACGGGCCATCGCCGCTGCACCGCTTCAATGTCGAAGGCAGGCGGCAGGCGATTCAAGCACTCCTGCACCACCACCGCCACACGCGCCTCCTCAGCGCTGCTGCCGCTGCCGCCACCGCCGCCGCCGCCGCCGCCGCCCATCGCCAGCAGGCTGGCAAACATGGCGGCGGTGTCCTGTTGGTCCTTAGCAATGTCGGCATTCTCATGCAGGCCGAATGCTTCTGGGAGGGGGATGATGGGGAGGCCATCGATGTAGTTGAGGCAGGAGGCTCGGTCACCCTCGGGCGGTGGGTAGTACAGCCCCGAGGATGACAGGCGGTAGTCCTCATCCTGCAAAAGGTACGAGCGCAAGCGCGCACGAGACAAAGTGTGTGGGGGGTGTCGAGCGCATTTTGTGGATAACGACGAGGCAGGAGTGTGTCACATGCGCAATGGTCTTGGCCTCTGCTTCCCTTCACACCCCTGATGCGGGTTAGCAAAAACTGTCACACGTGTGCAAACTTGTGCAATCAAATAGGGAATATGTGCAGCGTTCTTCACCTGGACGGAGTCTGATTCACCTGCTTGTGCCACCACTCACCTCCACCATCTCTGGCCGGTAGCACACCTCCAGCAGCGTGTTGAGCAGCAGGCGGTCCTTGTCGTCCGTCACGCGCCCGCCGTAGTTGCACTCGCCCGTCACGTAGCGCAGCGCAGCAAACGGAACCTGCCACGTGCCACAACGTGCACACACGCCAGCCACCGATATTGCCTGATCAGCAGAACCCAAATCGTGTGTACCGCCAGCGCTGACACCTGACCGCCAACACAGCTACAGCCCCAAGCACGATTCAACAGCCGGCGCAGGACGACATGAGCATCATTACTCCCGCTGCCCATCCCCCACCTAGCCCGGCCGGTGGACGATGTTCATTTGCGTCGAGCGCAAACGCTAGTTGTGCCTAGAATGCGCACTTGCTATCTGGGCGTAGCTCGCCCGCAACGCACCTTGTCGTTTTCGCCGAGGTACATGTGCAGCTGGCGCACGCTGATGCGCAGGTCGCCGTCGTCAAAGCCATACGGGATGTTCCAACCAAGCGGCCCAAACTTGCGACGCTCCTGCGTGAGACACAAAGCATTGTGACTGGTGAGTGGTCGGGCGTCTGCGCTGCATGCTGTATGCATCATCCCAACCGTGCCTGTGCCACGCAAGAATGGGTGTGCGAGTGCACCAAGGCCTTGTAGTGGAGTGGGAGTGGCATTGCATCGAACGAAGGACGAAAAGAAAGCGACCCTTTGCAACCCAGACATGCAGCTTCCACAAGGTTCTCCAACAATGCATCATATGCATGCCACACAGTCTCAGCGCTGCTCCAACGACGTAACACACGCATGTCGGCATGCTCGCGTGCATTGTCCGATGCACCCCCACACGCGCACCTGGATGACCGCGTGGAAGAACACGAGGCCGAACAGCAGGCGCTTGAAGCAGCGCGGCTGCGCGCATGCCTCGTAGAAGTCGTCACTGGCGATGGGCTCCAGCAGGTAAGACCGCCGCATGTTGGCCTGCATACACACATACCAGCATGCGCATTCGCATTAGCGCACAAGCAAGCGAGGGATCTCGTCATCTCGCCCCCACCACCACCGAGACCAAGCGCGAGTGCCACGGTAGCAGCAACTAGCGTGCGTGCCAGGCGCTTGCTAATGAAGACAAGGTTCTGAGACGTCAGGACTCACTGCAAGACGCTAGCCCCCCGAATCCAGGGCCTGCTCATCACGCACTGGTAACCGACGAACCATTCCGTACAAGGAGAAGCGCTACGGAATTGCATTCGTTGTTGTTGGGATTGCAGTGCAGGTGTACACCAGTGTCAGGGACGCACCCTGATGCCCTTTGGCGGCTCGTTGGTCATTTTGACGCCACCTTGCAGGATGTTGACCGGGAACTTAGGCGAGGGGTATGACGTCATCCACAGCCGGAACTCCGGGCTGGTGGTCTCGGGGTTGAGCTCCTCGCAGATCTGCATGCATGCATTCCCACACAAGCGCACGTGCATGCGCTGGTTGATGCAGCTACCAGAGACGATGAACGCAGGCACCTGCTCATCGCATCACACGCTCGGAGCACGTATGGGTTTTGCAGCCTGCTCCGACGATCCAAGGGACGACCTAGTGTTTGATGGGCCCCATCCGGAAAAATCCACACCTGATGCGCTCTGTACGGACGATCGCACACCGGATACATGCTCACATGGACATTCAGAAACGATGACAAAACACAGGTCGCCCCAACAGCTCATACAATTACGCTCTTAGGAGTGTCAGCCGCTCACCCTGTCGAGGCTAGGCATCCAGCTGGGCGCCAGGTGGCAGTTCTGCAGCACCACCCACGCTCCGCTCTGACTGGCCTCCGCTATGAGCGCCGCCGCCTTGGGCCCCTGGCCCTGGCCCAGCGAGATCGCCATCAGCCGCGATGACATGTTGCGCTCCGCAGCAAACTGCGCGGGCCCGGGTGAAGCGCCAGGAAAACACACAATACACGCACAAGGTGCACACACGCACAGGGTCACAGAGCCGCAAAGCCGGAAAACCAGCCCTAGAGTGTGCGGCTTGCCAGGTACCACCCCAGGTTGAATCGGCATCTCGGCCACCTAAATGCCCAATGCGCGTGACTGTGTGTGTGTGTGCAGGCAGGGGAAGGCAGGCGTCAGGGCAGTCCTCGCAGCGCACCTGCAGCAGCGCCGCGGTGGGGTCGGAGCCCGGGCTCAGCACGAAGATGAGCGGCGTGATGGGCGAGGAGTCAGCGTAGCAGGCGCCGAGGTCAAAGGGCGGCGGCTCCACGTACTTGCGCCCCAGGGACGCCTCCACAAAGTCCTGGAGGGCAGGCAGGTGAGGGCGATCAACACGATCCGGCAGCGGGTGGGTATGGTGCCAACTTGTCTATTCATGTGTCATGGCATGTGTCATAGTCACTCACAGTGTGCGATGTGAGGGGGGAGGGGTTGAAGGAGAGCGTGTGCGTGTGTGGAAGGCATGGCATGCGGGTATGAGTAGCCGGCCCAAGCTGTGGCTATGGAGCCAGCCTTATGCAGCAGTCAATCAGTTATGCCTGGTTGCACGTGCCTTCACAGTTCACACCATAGCAGCGCTCACCTGCACCGCTGGTACCACCTTGTCCGGCCGTATGCACCGCACCAGCAGCATCTTGCGGAAGGAATCAAAGCCGTTGTAGATGGCTGCGCACAGGGCAGAGGGCAGCCAGACGGCAGCGTCTTGTACGACAAACCAAACAGACACTGCACACCTCGCAAGTCTGTACGCACGCACTGCGGCATGGCTCACACGCGATTTGCTTGCTACCCCATTCAACAACCCGCCTGCTGTGACAGGTCGTGTGGTCCCCACTTGGGGCGAGCATGGGCCGTTTGGCGAACACGCCCTTTCTGAAACAAAACATTGCATAACATGATGTAATGGCAGCTGGTGTGGATGCAAACTCACTGGGCAGCTCCACTTTGTGTGGCTCCTGCGCATCGTACATTACGCGCCACGCCCCGGGGTCGCCGGTGAAGGCGTCCGCAAGGCCCATGAACGCCGGCAGCGCCGACAAGCGCTGCAGCTCCCGCCAGCCGCGCTCCACCAGCCAGTCCGCCGCAGGGTTGGGCCTGGATCAAGGGACACGGGCGCGATCACACCAGCCAGGTGAAAGCTTGAAGATAAACAGTGCGAAGGTTGGTGCAAGTTGTCAGCCAGTCGGCGGGAAACTAAACACCACTGCAAGAGACTGAATTCATGCATGTGGCACGTATGATACGCAAGCCGGGGTGCTCGGTTTTCCAACCGCCCGCCCACTGAATACGCCCAACGCTCACACCGACCGACCTGTCCATCCCGCCTGTGGCGGCCAGCCCTCCCGTGAGCAGGAAGGTCCACTCCTCCATGTCTATGCGGCCCTTGCTCTCCAGGATCCGCGAGGTGAGCAGGAACGCAAACAGCAGCTTGTCCTTCTCAAACAGAGACCGGCAGACGTTGCAGTAGAGAGCGTAGGTGAAGTGGTCGTGGATGTTTTCGAGCCGCTCCGACAGCGTGTCCGCCTGCAGCAGCGTGAGATGCCAACAGCCAGCAACCCATATTAGCGCATGTGATGCCGTGAACACCGCCACAAAGCGGTAAATGATGGAAACCGTCATGGCGGGTCACCCTTGCGCATGGCTTGCACCTCGCACATGCAACCCCATCCAACAGGTGTACACAGGAAGCGCCGACACGCCCCTCCTCGGCGCACAGTCGTTGTCCACGCACCTTGGCGGCGGCGCGTATGCTGCTCACGAAGAGGTTGATAAACCAGGGCAGCGAGTATTGGTACATGGGGTCGATGGCGGCCAGGTCACCAATGGCGAAGAATAGCAGTGAAGTGTACTCGCCGCACGGCTTGTACGCAGTGCGTGCGGAGTCGATCTCGCGCTCCGTGATCTCAGCGGCCTTCTGCTTCTCGGCAATGTCATTGCCGAGCGTCTTGGCCTGCAGCAGAAAAGCATGCAGCGTGCCTACCGTCATTGTCTGATTCCTTGCTTAAAGAGGCACTTGGTGCAACATGCGATTTCCACTGCAGATACGGCAAAAATTTGTGTTTGCTGCTGGTCTGTTCAGGATTGACAACACTACGGTTGCCATTTTGGCATTGAGATGCGCCTCGCAGCTCCGCACTTGGCGCCACACGAGGCCCACCCTCCCTTTGAGCAAAATTACAGTCCACATGGCATCATGCACCAGAAAGCATGCAACAACCCAACTGCCGGCATACAACACCCATTCAAGCGCGGCAACATCGCCGATACGCTCCTCTGCGCGCTCCGCACGCGGACGCCCCCTCCCCCCCACCCGACCGACCTGCGTGATGATGGAGATGGCGGACTCGTCCTCCAGGATGTTGCCTGATGAGGCGCTCAGCACCTCCAGGATGCGGTCCTCCACCTCCTTGAGCCGCCGCGTGTTCTCCGCGCCCTGCACCACCAGCTGCGCCTTCATCTCCTCGAGGTCCGGACGCTCAGTGGCCACCGCCACGCCAAGCATCTGGTCGCTCAGGCCGGCCGGCGTTATCATGAAGTTTAGCAGTGTCACCTGTGCACACAAAAAAGCCGCAAAGCATACGTGGCAGACAGGGCGAGCGTGCTTTACGCCAGGGCTCGGGGTCGGCTCTGAGCAGCTTAACGGCCTGTTCCGTTGGGTTGATGCTAGGCTACTCTTCAGGGGCCGGGTCCCCACACAAGCTTGTGGCCATTACGGCCCCGAGTGAGCAGCCCCAACCGAACGAAAGCAAAACCATAGACAAGCAACCCAGAGATCTGAACGGTTGCAGGTGCCGACCACGTGCTCACTGCTTGAATGGGCTTGGCAGACTGCACATATACGCATGCTGTGCACGTGTGCGCGTTGGCTGCGCAGGAAGGTGTGTGTGCGTTCGTGTGCCGCACCTTGACGGCGATCTCTGGCAGGTAGTGTGGGTTGCGCAGCTTGGTGGTGATGTAGAACCTGAACTCGGACGAGTACTCAATGGTGGTATCACCCAAGCGGATGCAGTTCACGCCCGCGCTCTTGAAGACCTGCAGGATCGAACGACATGATGCATACCGGTACACAGCACACCTTGGCTACATGAAGTCCCCTGAACATGTGCGACCATCATTCAATACGGCAAATTGCAGCTGACCCATCAACCACATGCGGGACTGTCTGCGCCTATCAACCTCCACCCAGCGGATTTTCATACCATGATGATGTTACGCTCGTCAAGCGCAAGGCCGGAGACTGAGCTGCTGCAATATTTACACACGCACGCACCTGCTTGAGGAGCAGCGGCTCCAGCGAGGGGTCCAGCTCCTCGCCGATGTTCTCCAGCAGCACCGGCAGGCCGAACTGGATGGCGTTCTCCAGGACACGCAGGTACTCGCCGCCCTCGGACAGCTTGATCACCTGAGAGGAGTGTGAAAAACCAGTCAAGGTGAGTGCAGGTCTAGGTAGTCAACATTGCTGGCAGATTGGTGTTTGGGTGTCCTATTGTTTTCACTTTCGTTCCGGCCTGCCAGCCACAAACCTGCCAGCCTGAGGGAGGGGATTAAATGAGCCAGGTATGTTGGGTGCTTGACCGCAGGCAGCACTATTGAGGCGATTTGGTGGCCTTTGTTTCCTGTCATCCATGCTCTTCCAACTTAACATGCATTCAAGGCATTCCCGTAACAGGCAGTTGGCCCTTCCACTCCCTCACACACTGGAATGCTCAACGCCAACATTCCAGTATGGCATGCTTGAGCTGTGCTATTCCATGTTCTGTCATGAACCCCATGCACTGATCCTCGCCCCCACCTGGAGCTTGCGCTCCTTCTCCAGGTTCTTGATCCACTTGTTGGCCTGGCCCTGGGGGTCGATCATCAGCGGCCACCTCCGTGCGTTGGCGACGATGATGCCGTTCTCCACGCTGAACGAGTCGCTGGGCAGGCCGGCGATCAGCCACTCACGCACCTGCAGGGCTCACGCACAATTAAACAGAATTTGAGTCCCTTTATCCACACGCAGACGCCCGTTGGGCTGCTGTTTTCAGGTCCCGGGGCAGGCCTAAGAGCACTGCAATGATGGTTCACGTGCCCGACACACCCCGCTTGCTACCCACACCGGCAATGAGTGCCATTGACACATGAGAGAAGGGAAAGCCCAGGGATTGCTGTGTGTCACACATTGTCACTCCAACCTGCATCATACCGTCTTGAAACGTGCATCGAGCATGCATCTGTGGATCAGCGTACCCGTCGGCTGCCTCAAGCGGGGCGAGGCGCCACGCGGCGCGCGCTGGCCGGCCCGCACTCACCTTGACTGGCTCCCCGAGGATGGTGTTGAGTGAGAAGCGCGGCGTGTGCGCGATGTGCGCACCCCTGCAGAGCTCCAGGAAGGACTCTGTGAGGGCGCTGCGGTACGAGGCCGTGAAGGCGCCCCCGTACGCCACCACGCCCGCCGCCACCAGCGCATCGCCCGTGAGCGAGTTGAAGGCAGCGCCCAGCGCCTCAGCGGCCTCCGTCCAGCGCACCTGCGCACACGTCCCGCACACCGGCAGGCGTTCGAAACTGCTGCTGCTCCTATATGTCATATGTGTGTGCCAGAGGCAGGCGCCCGTGGGGCTGTGCAGTGTAATGTCCGTGGGGCCGTGCAGTGTGCGTATGTGCATTGCTTGTGTGTGTTTGAGCGGCACGGTTGAGGCCACCACCGCATGGGTTGCATGTGGGCATTTAAGGGCTTGGCATGGCATACAATACTCCACTGGGAGATGAGTGAGCCGCGCACGTACCCCAGCGTTGCCCCCTCGGAGTGAGGTGCGTCTGCATGCACAAACATCTACACTCCTGCCACATAGTCATATGTATGATTTGTTTCTGCGGCCCGTCAGTGTTTCCAATAACATACACGACACCCGCACACACATCACCCACCTTCTCTCCCCCGAGGCCTCCGATGAGCTTCTCCGCGCGCTCCAGCTTGAGGCTGCACAGCTCCACCTCCTGCTCCAGCCGCTCCTTCTTTTTGGTGTTGGTGCGCAGGTCGCTCTCCATCGCCGCCAGCTTGTCGCGCAGCGCCTGCAGCGGGCAAGCCAGGCAAAGCACCATGATGATAAACACCCAAGGGCAGAACCGCACATGATCAGCTCAATGCGTGACGAGCGTGTGACGGTGCGCATGGAGGAACCCTCCCAGCCCCAGGAGGATTGTGTGCAGGACTCCCACTTCAGCGGTACGCACGGGGTGTGGATTTGTGTGCGCTTCACACAGCATTTTCCCCGCTTTCTAGGTAAAAGTTTGCAGCCTTAAGTGTCACGCCCCACCTGCAGTTCTGACTGCTTGGCCTTGAGTCCCACCATGACCTCCGCGTACTGCGCCTCCGCCTCGCCCAGCTTGGCCTTCTTGGGCGCCACCACCTTGGCCACCTTGTCGTAGCTGCTCATGGCGTGAACCCACTTGCACATGCCCTCCGCGGCAGGGGAGGCCTTGGCGGCAGCCTGCAGGCAGGGGCACAGGGGCGTATGGTTTGGGTATCGCTCAGCAAAGGCAGTACGGTATGCCAAGGTTGTGCCGGTATATAGAAACATCTGCGACTGGAGCAGGCGGTCTGTCTGTCAAAACTCTGAACTGTAGATCGTATGCCGTACCTGTGGTGTAAACGTTTCGTTGGTCAGGTACTTGGCACGAATCTCGCCCATAATACGCGGCTGGATGTTGTCCTTGTCGTATGTCTTCAGGCGTTGCAGGAAGTCCTGCAGGCAAGCGATAGCGACACAGAATAACACCAGTACCAAGGTCCAGCGGGCGGTTGATTGGGGATGCTGTGGTAGCTATCACAAACGGCAACCTGGAATGCAGCCTGAATGCAGCCAGATAGCAGCGGAGCAGCTCCGCATAATTTCAAAAGCCTGCACAGGCTCACCTTTTCGTTCAGCAGGCCCAAGCTTGGCTTCCAGTAGTCCAGGATCGGCTTGCCCTGCTCATGTGCACACCAACGCAGCGTAAAGAAATGTGTGTGCAAACACGCGACTAACGCCGTTTGCATGCATGCACGGCCATGCTGTCTCGCCACACACAAGCGCACTATGCCCCGCGTAGTCATGCCACGTTAAGCACTTTTCACACCTGGTCATCCTTGGCCTTGACCGGCTTAGCGTCCAACACCACGCACACCGCCTCCAATACCAGTTTGATTGCCGCAGGCGGGTTGCCCAGCTTCTTGATGTAGCTGCGGGGCACAACCAGGAATTCATGCAACCATGGTGCTTGGGTACAATTGTGCAGCTACGATTGGTGGGCTTGCATGCACCCGTTTCCATGGCAGGTCGATTCACAATGCCGATGGATCGATTGTAAGCCATGAGGGCATGTTCACACGAAGCTGCTGCTGCTGCCAATGGCGTCACCGATTTCCACTGCACATTTTGCGCACATCACAAAGCACTGTGTCTCTTCCACTGTGCCGATTCGGAGAATGGGTGTCGTTGCTGTGCCACCGCTCAGTGCGTGCTACGTTAATGGTGGGTGGACTGGTGTGTGTCAAGGGTGCGGGCGCTCACTTGATGTCGGACTCCTTGATCGTGTCCAGCGCCGCTAGCGCGTCGTTGAGGATGGGCATGGCCACCGCCAGGTCCGCCTCACACTCGTCCTTTATGGCCTTGGCAGCATCCGCCTTCTCCTGCGCCTTGGCCTCCTCTGCGCCCAGCCACGGGAACAACAGGCAGGGCGAGGACCGCTTGACCGATATGCTCCGGATGCAACATAACATAACCGGTGTGTGAGCACCGAAGCGAGACGTTGTGAAAGGCAAGCGAATAAACGCGGATGTACTGATGCAGCATGAGATAAGGGTTGGGGACGTGGGGAGCAGTAAAGGGATGGCATTGCCTTCCCACCACGGCAGCAACACATCAGTGATCAGTAATTTGGTTTGCGGACAATTGGTTTGCGGCATGCTCATGCTGATGCACAGGCTCATGCGCATGCACTCACCCTCCTTGACGATCGCGGCCTTGGGCTCCACCACCTCGGCCTTCTCACGCGCAATGATGGTCATCAGGTTCTCCACCTCCGCCACTGTGCGCACCAGCTGAGGCTGGAGGGCGCGCAGCTCCGCCTGAGACCCGCATGCGCACACGTACACGCGTGTGATGTATCGTTCAGGGGAGCTCCAAATGCACAGTGCAAGAAGGAACGTCACCATGGTGGCACAACACCGCCATGGCCACGTTGGGGGGCACAACGAGCATGGATTACAAAGAACTATATGTCCACTATACTGGCAAGGCGGTGGCTGGTGGCTTATGTGGGTGCGGGTGTGGATGGATGGCTTATGCGGATGTAGGTGTGGATACACCAATGCGGTGTGTGCGATCTCACCTGCATGCCCGCCACCTGCTCAGCCGAGCTCTGCAGCTTCTGCAAGCCCACCACGTAGCGCTGACGGTTGCGCATGTTGGCCTGTATGCGCACGCACAGCACACATCCACGCTCAGCAGGCTGATGCTGGCCATTTTCCAAGCTACTGACAGCCAGGTGAAAGGTCAATAGCAAGGCGTCGGAGAGCATGTGGCACATTGTGTGGCAAAGCGAGGTTGAGCCATCTTCGTGCCCCAACTGCATTTGCACGCTGCCCTGCCGCCTAGTGCGCATTTGCCCACCTGACGCTTGGCATCCAGCAGTTGCCGGAAGCACGATATAAGCTCCAGGTATGATGTGGGCGTCACGTAGTTGTGCCTGCGCATACAACGCGGTCAACGTAAGGGCGCTACTGCCGCGAATATGCATGTGCGGCAGACGCCGGCAGTACGATACGCAAGTTGAAGTGCACATTGTTACCTCACCGCCGACCAATGATACAGACCAGCCGTACTCGCTCGCATCGCCCACTCAGGCACATCACCACGCCCTGACTCATTTACCCAGTTCGAACCCGAGTCCGAGTCCCAATGGAAACAGGCTTTGGTTCAGACCTCGGGTCTGAGGCCCAGGTCTGAGACCCGGGTCTGAGCCTCAGTGGTAGAACAACAAGCCACAACAAGTTGTGTGCCGCACCTCCCCAGGTCTGCCTTGAACTCTGCGCTGGCGTCCGTGACGCGGCTGTGGAAGGCCTGGCAGAGCTTGACCAGCGCGCGGCGCGCCTTCTCGTCCAGTCCGTCCACCTCGCGTAGCAGCTTGAGCGCCACCGCCTCAAGCGCGTCCTGGGGCCACTGCATGAACCTGCACGAGTGCAAACAATAATGTGCGTGAGGAGGCAGAGGCAAAGGTGGAGGCGGAGGCGGAGAAGCTAGAGGAACCGATGAGGAGCAAGCAAGAAAGCGAGAGTGGCACAGCGGTTGTGGGTGGAATACATGCACAAAGGGGGGGGGATGCAGGAGCGATGAGGGCGCTTGAGGCTGTGTTGTGCGACCCTTTTGTGCTCCCTCACCTCTCCCCTGCCCTAAGCACAACAGCACGCCCACACCTCCCGTCACAATGGCTGCATGCAACATGTGTGGAGCAGACGACATCTGCAAACAGAGTGCTGGCGTCGCATCACAATGATGACAAAGACCCAATGGCCCATTGGCCCTCTCACAGTCTCACTACTTGTACAGTTTTACTGTGCACAGCTTGAGCCGTGAGTCGGCCTCACCAGTCAATGGTGCAGCAGTTGACAAGCGAGGGGTTGGCGCGCAGCCGCTCCCTGAACGCGTCGCCGATGGGGCTGAAGCACAGCACCACGTGCAGGTGGCGCTTGCACTCCGCCACAAAGTATCCCCACAGCTCCAGTGGCGTCTCCAAGCCGCGTTTGGCGGCGCGCGGCCGGACCGCCTCCATGATCTGCATGAAGCAGTACAGCAGTACAGTACCAAAAACTCAGAATACGACCACTGCGGGCACGCGCCCTCGCTTTGCGATACCTGGTGTGATGGTGAGGCTGAGGCTTTGTAGCAAATGAATGACGCATCGTACCAGGTATGGTAGCGCACACCACACCCAACACCGCGGCAAGCAGTCTAGTATTCCAGTGCAAGCTGCTGCCACGGCTGGCTCACCCCCATTTTCTCATCCGTGGCGAACATGTTGGGCACCTCCCCCGCGTTGAGCAGGTTGTTGATGTCCTCCACGAAGGACTCGTCCTTGATCTGCGTGTCGCTGAACAGGAACACGGTGGGCTTGGCGTCGCCGCCCGCCCGGCGCAGCACCTTCTTGAGGTCCTCGCGCCACTCGTTCCGGCCATACGACTTGGAGATCTCCACCTGCAGGACGTAGACATGCCGCACACATTTATGTCAACAGTGAGCTTTTACCTTCAGCAGCTGGACTCATCTGAGGGCCATCATCAGGTAGTTTGAAGATGGATTATTTGGCTCTGGAGCGCTTGTTCGATTGTTAGCGTTGAGGACGCCACAATGCAAACAGGGAATTTGGAGTAAAATGCATGCCTCCTGGGTTGACAGCAATACAGCCCAGGAAGGGCCGTTGAGAACACACGTGTATACTGTGCGCGTGTGTGTGCGTGCTAGCAGGTGTGTAAGGATTTCACAGCTTCAGGGTGGGCGCATTGGAAGATGCTGGGCCCAGCCGCACCTGCACGACCTCCATGCCGCTGATGAAGGCGGAGAGGCGGGTGAGGCTCTGGCGCCCGCTGCCGCCCACGCCCACCAGCAGCATGTGGCCGCCGGGCTGCTTGAGCAGGCGGCAGATGCGGGAGATGTGCTCCACGGCAAAGAGGAAGATTGCGAGGTTCATGGGGCGCTTGCTGGTGGCGTTGAAGTCCTGAGTACACCGGGGCAACAGCAGCAGCAGCACATGCATGTTGGTTATGAGTTATGACAAAGGCCGCGTGGCCGCTGCTGACAAAGTGTCACCGGGTGTGCGCCCGGTTGCGCAGCAGGCACAAAGTCGGTGCACACTCACCGCCAGGCAGTCCTCGATTGTGCTGATGAGGCGGGGAACATCTGCCACCTGAGCATACCTACGGCAGGCGCAACGCAGCAAACAGCAACAATTAACTCGCATGGCGACAAATAAGCACAATTGCCTGCCCAGTTTTTGTGACCTGGCCTTTTACGGCAGCCAAAATACACACACGTTGCATTGCCAAAACGAACATGGCGACACAGGCTTCGCACACATCGTCAGCGATGGCCTAGATGGCCGGAGGCAGCTGCACTAGCCATCGTGCTCACTTGCGCAGGGCGGGCTCGGGCTCTGCAGTATCCATGTAGTCGCCAAAGAAGCAGCGCCGTAGGTCCTCGTGGGTGAGCACCTGGACACCGCCTGACGGGGCCTCAGCGGCGTCCCCGGCTGGCTGCGCAGCGGAGCCGGATGCGACCGCGAGGCCCTGCATGAGCTCATCGAAGTTCTCATCTAGCTGGAAGCGCGTCGTGGACTTTACCTGTGAACGGACGGAAAGGAGGGAGTGGTCGAGTTGAGCTGTTGAGCTAGTGTTTGCGCACCGTATGGACCGCACCCTACACTGCTGATACACAAGTATGCCTGGCCCAACAGCGCACCTGCTCAATGAGCCACTTGCGGTCCTTGTCGTCCACCAGGCGGTCATAGAAGACACGCAGCACCTCGTGCACCCAGAGCTGCTTGTACAGCTTGCCCGAGGCGGAGGGCTCAGTGGGCAGTGAAGCGTAAGGGAGCATCATCACGCCCTGGGCGGGAGAAACAGCAGGCACCATTGGAGGCAGCACGACATCAGGGGTGATGCGTTGACATCAAGGGTAACACGTTGATCAGCGACGCCGACATATCGGCTGTCAGGCGGTATGTGTTTAGCGGCAAGGGCAACGCACCTGTACCACGCGTGCAAAGTCGCGCAGGTTGAACACGTAGTGGCTCTTGGTAGGGGTCGGCAGCAGCTTGGCCATGGACTGAGTGTACACGTCAAGCGTGGCACCTACAACAGAATCAGACAGGGCAGACGATAAACGGAAGGAAGGTCAGCCACCGGGTCAGCCCTGCGTGGAAGAATGACGAACGCACACAGAAACACACCTCTTTACAAATGATCACGCACGATGACTCCATACACAGCTAGTCGGCATAATTGTGGATTGCCATGCAGGCAACACATGGCGAGTCGTGGTGTGGGGCAGAGACTGGCGCCTTACCGATGATTGGCTTGACCAGCGCTTTGACAGTGGACGCAAAGCCCTCCTTGGTCACGTGCCACTCCAGGATAGACCGGAAGATGTGCTGAAGCGCGTCGTCAGACACCTGAAGCGCACGACCGTACCCAAGCAACAGCCTCACGTGCAACCCGCAAGCTTGCAGACACCCAGGCACGCACGGGCAATGCCTGGTTGATCATAAGCTGCATTCTGCGGATTTACGGCCCCCCCCCACAGGTGTTTGTGCTGAGTCTCGTCGTGTGTGATTACCAAGCACCTTCATTGCACACAAGGCAAGTTAACAGGTGAGCGCCCAACGTCCCCCAAACCTACCTGCGCTAGCGCCAGCGTCACGAAATGGCGCAGGTAGCGGTTGGACACAAACGTGCGCCCGCCGCCGGGCGGGCCCATTGCCGCCACAAATTGCACATCTGCCAGCTGGCGGTATACGTTGTCCCGCCCGTACCTGCGGACAGCATCACCCCGCACGCGTTGCGTCAGGCTCGGTTTCAAACACGGCTACGCATGTTTTAGATCGCTAGCAGTACCTCTCGCACAACATACATCAAGGTTGCGTGCACCTGTTCAACATATGTGCAGCCAGAGCGATCCCACAGGGTGCCGTAATTGCAATATGATCACGGTGTTGCCAGCCGTCACAACGGCGGTGCTGCACAAGCCGCACAGCCGGTCGACCCACCAGCCGCCGTAATCCATGTACTGCCTTAGGAGCTCGATGGGCGGCTGTGCGCCGTACGTCTCCTTGGCGGGCATGTTGAGGTCGTCCACAAAGATGATCGCGCGGCGGCCCAGCTGCGGGCCGTACACTCCCTTGCGGCGCTTGTCGAGCCGGCTGTCGATCTGCTCCTGCGTCATGTTGGCGGTGGTGCGTGCGCTCATGGTGAGCATGATGGGCGTCCACTTGTCCTTTGGCAGGCCCTGCAGCCAGCATGGAAACAAAGCACAAGAAACACAGTATGTAAGACAGTGCAAGACACATGAGTTGCTGCACACAGGGCCATAGAGCTGGCATAGGAGCGCAGGTAGGCGGATTTACCTGCAGTGGGACAAATAATCAAGTGAAAACAAACGCACGGTGCAATAGGTCAACATGCATGCGAGGTCGTGTCACAGGGCAAGGGCCAGGGGTAGCATGGGGATTGCTGTGCGCGCTGCACCCACCTGCACCAAGTGCCTGTTGATGTAGGTGCTCTTGCCGGTGCCTGTGGGCCCCACCATCAGCAGCGGGAAACCATGCTGCAGCGCCGCGTCCATTAGGAACGTGTACCTGCGGAACAGCACACACGTAGCACCAGGCAGGGCACGGGCATCAGATCAGAGCATACACACCACACCCAGCGAGTGGAGATGGTGCTTCTGAGCACGCAACTTGGGGGTGCGCACACACCTCAACGCAAGCGGTACAAAACCTTGCATGTCAAGAATCCTACGCTTTTGCTGTACGTGCACAACCGCCAGGGCATGGAACACCCGTGAAGGGAGGCACCAGGCCGAGGGGCTATGTACCAGGCCGAGGGCCTGCCTCACCTGGCTGAGTCAGCGGTGGGGATGATGATGTCGGAGAACTGCGCATCCGCAGGTATCTCCAGGTCTGGGATGGTGTCGGTCCACAGGCTCCAGCGGCTGCCGGCGCGGTTCCAGGTGTAGTCGTACAGCGTGTGGCCGCCGTCGCTCGCCGGCAGGCTGATCTGCAGCAGCGGGCGGCTCTGCGCGGGCAAGGCAAGGTGGGCGGGGTGCATAGCAGGAACGTGGGGCGTCCGTGGTTGAAGCAGTAGCCCAGGCCACGCACAGGGCTTCAGCGGTGGTTCCCGGTGTGTGGCAGTGATTGACACAGTACGCGCCCGTGTTGTTGAACCTGACACCCGCTAGTGCCGTGCGTGCATGCCAAGCCAGCCTCACGCAACACATAGTAGGACTGACTATCCCATCCTGACGCGTGGGCATGAGTGAGGAGGGAAAGATTCGCTCACAGTCTCCCGAGCCTCACCTCGGGAATGTATCCATCGTACCCCTCAGGCGTGACGCCGAGTGCGAGGGTGCGGAAGAAGAGGTCGAAGCGCTTGCGCGTGTCTGCGTCGCCCGTTGCGCCCAGCGACCAGGTGATGGCGAACACCGTGATGGCCTCTACCAGCTGCACCTTGAGGTGGTCGTCCGTGCTGGCACCTGCAGGCATGCATGCAGCCACGCGCATGCACAGGGATTGGAATGCCGGTACGATGCCAGGTCAGCATGCCAATCCATTCTTACACTCCGTACACCAGCTCTAGGCTCCCCAGCTCGACCGTACAGGTTGGGGGTGTACACGAGTAAGCATAGGAGTAAGTTGCTAGCCATACATCAGGACTTGGGCGATCCCCGCTCGACCGCAAAGGTATGAACGCACATAAGCGAGCACCGTATGCAGTGGTGCTCTAGCGTGGTGCTTACCAGGTGGGGGCGGGGGCGCGTCCACCGCCACACCCTCCTCTCCAGCGGCACTGGCCGCCTCGGCACCCGCCGCCGCGCCCGCGGCAGCAGCGCCGCCCGGAGGGCCCGTGACGCCCGCGCTGGCCGCCGCCATGCATGGCGCGGCGCCCGCCAGGGCGGCGGAGGCGCCGCCCGGCACAAAGTCGTCCAGCAGGCAGTCGATGAGACGCATGGCGCCGCGCACGAGGCCCGAGTCCTCCGTGGGGCTGATCTCCTTGGCCTCCTTGCGCACAAACCTGCACGGCGTACGCGAGACGTGTTACATTTCGGCCGACGATGTCAACTCAGGGGTCATTAGCACAATAACAGTTCAGGTGGGTTGCATGCACGTTATCAGGGCCGCTGGTTTGTCTGCCACATGCCCTCCGCTGTCAAACGCAATGCCCGGTGTCACGCATGAATGCCTACCCCTGGACAAAATGTATGAGCAAATAGACCAAGGCAGTGAGCTATGCACATGTGTCCGTCATGGGCAGTAACTGTAAGCCAGTGACTGCTTGCATCGCTGTGAAACGCGCCTGAGGCATCCGGGCAGCAGCCACTCCAGCAGCGCCTGCATGTGCGCGCGCGCCTTGGGCCCCAGCGCCTTTGGCAGGCGGGCCGCCCAGGACGCCAGCAGCGGCGACCAGCCCAGCGACGCGGGCTCCAGGTAGACCATGCCGCAGCGCGACACCGTGGCCGGGGAGGCGGCCGCCAGGTCGCCCACCTGCTCATCACGATGGAGCAAGTTTTGTGGAGGGAGCTCTGTATGGTTGACTAGCCAAGTGTCTAGGGCAGGGACAAGGCACCCGCTACAGCGCCCACCGTGAACCCAACCGCAGCACCCACTGATGCACCCACCGCAGCGCCCACCGTTGCCCCTAGGATCCCGGCATGTGCAATCCACACCCACTTATACAAACATCACCGCATCAGTGGGTTCAGGTAGAGTAGATGTAAGTCTGAGGTCGCAAAGCAAGGAGGCCATCGTGCGCACCGCATGGTGAATGGTGATCCATGCATGTTGCCCCACCTCGAAGATCATTGACATTGTACCGCTCATCTGGATGATCTCGCTGTTGGGCAGGCACAGCTTCTTGTTGTCGTCCAGCACCGTGTTCATGTTCTCGATCCAGATCGCGTCCACGGGGCCGTCCAGCACCAGCCACTTGCGGTCCTCGGACGCGTCCGACGCAAGCGAGCGGAACGTCACCGCTAGTACGCCGTCCTTCCACTCCTGCGTGGCCTTGTCGTTCTCGCCGTACAGCTGGCCCATGGTGACCGCCTTGGGGTTGATGATGCGCAGCTGGATGCGCGTGAAGAGCGTGCCCTGCACAGCACGAAGACACGAAGTGCATTGCGAGCAAACACGCATGAAGCTTTATGCACGAGGGTTCAGCAAGCGGTTCTCAGGTCCCCGGCCCAACCTTTGGCCCGGTGGACGGCGTCAACCAAGTGCACATCCACCCTCACACACACTTGGCCCATATGCTTGGCTCCGCAAACACAATTGCCTCCGCTGCATGCAGGGACACACACGCACCGGCCCTTGCCACTTTGTCCCTGCGGGCATTTGTTGACGCAGTGTGTGATCGGGCGTTCCAGCCCAGACGTTGCGCGCATGCCAAATGTGAAATGTCCCTCTACAAGCATGCTGCACCACCACACCGCCACCTCATCACCTTGTCACCACACCACCACCTCACCTGCACGCCCTGCTCCGCCAGGTCGCTCAGCGCCCCCGCCAGCACCTGCAGGCTGGCGCTCTTGCCGCTGAAGGGCTGGCCCACCGTCATGAGCCCGTGGCGCACCACGATCATCTCGTACAGCTGGATGGTCTTCATAAGGAAGTACTGGGTGGGCTGCAGGTTCAGCGCGGCGCAGCGCCGCAGCATGGCCTCACGCAGGTGGTCGTAATTCGGCTCCGGCAGCACCACACCTGCACGCATGGCGAACGAGGAACATGCTCAGGTGAATGGAATTTGCAGTTTAATTGCAGCAACCTCCTGCGGGGCTGGGGAAATGGGAACTAAACCAGCCTGCACCGTGTGAGGATGCATGCTGGATTGTTGCTGCACTGCTCCTTATGGTAAACAGCACCTGTCAACAAGCAGCATGAGAACTTAGGCAACAGGCCCTGCCTGCAAGCGACGCTGCGGATGAGAGCAACACGCATCCATTGACTCCTTCGTCAGGGAAGCGCGCTGAATGATAGCGCTCACGGATGCACACCTGGGAAGAGGTCCGACACGATGCCGTTGAACAGCGGCACATCGTGCGACAAGAACTTGCAGAGGTTGACGTCGATGATGGAGCGCAGCATCAGCACGAACTCGTCCTCGTCGGGGTGCTTGCGCTTGAGGTTGCCGGCGGCGCGCAGGACCGCCATCACAGCGCGCATGCCTGTGGGCAGCAGGCAGGTGGGCAAGCAGTTATGGTGTCATCTTATGTTACATCAAAAGCGTGTTGGCCACACAGCCCATGCTCCCAAGCAGTTATGACCAGCAAGCATGTGAAGTTCAGGTGCAGACCAGCTGGCAAAGCACAAGCATGCGCCGGATGTGGATCCTGGGTGACCCCAGCGGATGCCAAGAATTGTGCACGCAAATAGATGGACCAGTGTTTGAAATGAGGGCGGGTTCTATGTGCCTGTGTGTGTTCTTCACTTGTGTGCTCTGTCCAACATTAATGTTATGTGGCTCACCGTAGTCGTAGTGGTCCTGGCTGGACAGCTGCTCGGAGCACAGCTTGTAGGTCGCCACGATCTTGCGAGCGCACTCACGTGCCTTCAGGTACCCGTTGCTGCATCGCCGTAATCAGGGCAGGCATCATGCACGCAATGTACAGCCTTACACACCACGCGAAGTTTGGGCGCCACCCATCAACACAGCAGTGTCACATCCAGCTTTGGGGCTGAGGATTTAGGATGCAGCGTGACTTGCACACGGTACCCATTATGCAGCGGGTGCGTGGGTGCACTGCAGAATGCAAACGCCGCATGCGGGATTGAAGGGATTGCGCCTCACCTGTACAGGATGATCTCGCTGATGAGCGCGTAATCGGGCACCATCATGGCCACCGTGCGGAAGAGCGCCTTGAGGTTGTCAGGCAGCTCCGAGCGGCCCGCGTAGCCGGGGTTCATGGTGATGAAGACGTTGCAGGTGGGGCGCAGCGGGAGCTCGCTGCCCTCAAACACAAACGTCCTAAGAACAAACGTGCGCGGCACGAGATAATCACAATGGCGCAACCTTTGGGGCTTAATACCGCCAAGAGCTGCTGCTCAGGACGACGCCCTTATGCAGTTACCGTGCATGGAACAGCGGAACCTACGGTTGGCAGCCCCTTCGCTTATGCGCGCCGCTGGACAGCGAGGAGGCAACAGGTGGGGCGTACGCTACCGATACTCACTTTACACGCTGCTTGACCGCCAGCTGTATCTCCAGCACCTGCTGCGCCACCACGGAGAGCACCTCCAGGTCGATGCGGTTGAACTCGTCAAAGCACGCCCAGGCGCCGCTGGACGCCAGGCCCTTGAAGAACTTGGCCATGGTCAGGTAGTCGAGCGTGTCTGTAGGCAGGCGGTGGGAGACAAGAGCAAGGCGATTGGACATCAGATGGACATGCCATATAAATTCTGTTGGTATAGGGTTTGTGGGGTGGCGAAGGACAGCTTCGTCAGTCAACTGCCCCTGTCGGACTGCCTGTTTTGGCGCCACCTCTCTGTTTACTCAGGCACCGCCCACGATACACCTGTAGGCACACCCAAAGCTGTACTGTGTGCACCCGTGCACAGCGTACCTGAGCAGTTGAACACCACGCACTGCCTCGCCAGCGCCTTTGCCAAGTCCTTGGTGGTCTCGGTCTTGCCGGTACCCGCAGGCCTGCACGGCGACACGTCAGCAGCAGCAGCAGCAGCAGCAGCAGCAGCGCTCTGTGGTGTCACATGCCGTCCTATGCGGTTTTCATGGTGCACGCTGGTGGCAGTGTTGCAGGCTGGCCGACAGAAGCGTACTACCACAACCGATAGACATCGGTGAAAACCACCCAGGGCAACACCAACTAGAGCCCAGGCATGCTGTGTACGGCAAGCGGTGCGTAAACCAGAGCAGAGCGGTGCACATGAGTACGTGACTCACCCCTCTGGTGCGCCTCCCAGGTTAAGGTGGATGGCGCCGATCAGCGTGCGGTAGCAGCGGTCCGTCAGCGGGGTGATGACGAGGCGCGTGCTGTTGCCCAGGTACTCATACCTGCAACACACCACACACACACAAACAGGTAAGTGGATCAGCGCACAGCAGCTGAAAGGCACGGCTGCTGGCCACCCCTGAAGATGTTGCATGTGTAGGTAACCAGGCAGGTAGCTAAGAACGGCCATTTTGTATGTATTGGAGTGAACTCGGCCTGCTATGGCCATTCATGCATCCAGCCAAGCACACATGCGCTCACCCGTATTCGACGCCGGCGTTCATCATGCGCACCATCACGGTGAGGTTCTCCGGGTCGTTGTGCGCGTCCTGCGCGAGCGATGCAACAGCGGCTCAAGCTTACAATAAAGTAATAAGGCCAGCATGGTGCGGACATTGCATCAAGCTCTCAGGGCGGTAAGCCAGGCCAATCCACTCCTCTCAATCATTCCTGCCGCGTTGCTCATGACAGGGCACGGTCATGGGCAAGCTGCACCCGTAGCAAATGGATTAGGGCCCCTGGGGGCCATTAAGGGGCCCTAAACATGTACGTCTGGCCTATCGCACCATATGTTATGCCACTGACCTCCCAGTACGTGCGCAGCTGGCTGGTCCAGGAGAAGTGCTGCGGCTCGCCCTCGATGGCCTCTTCCGCCAGAGCCACGCTGGTGTCGCGCGCGTGCACGTCCATGACCACCAGCGCGCTCAGCGTGGCGCGCTGCAGCTTAGGCAGGTCGCCGCGCACCAGGTCAACGACGTCGTTCAGCTGGGAGGTGTTGCTGCGCAGCACGCCACGTACACACATACGAATTGTCAATTTTGTGAAGCTGAAAGACTAAGTCTCAGTGATGCTCAAGGCACGGTCACCAAGACCCTACAAATGAACGAATTGATGAAAATGTGTGATGCAGTCATGCTCAGGGCGCAGCCACAGATATCAAGACTCGTCGTACGCGCAAGCGTAAGCACCTGTCAGCCAGCCCTGTGCTTCAGCGAGGGACAGGTAAGTGTGTTGCCTTGCTGCACAGTGTCGTGGTGGTGCTCGAAGCAGGTGTGGCGGGTAACAGACACCACAGCTGCAGTATGCATCTTGACAACAGCACCATGTATCAGGGTACCTCGACAGCTCTTCTGCCTGCCTGATGATGCATTACGTTCTGACTGAAGCAAACTCGAGGAACCGTCACGCACCTTGCTGCGACCGCTTTCAGCGCGCCCTTGACGCCGCCCGTGATGGCCGCGCCCACCTGCTGCGTCCAGTAGATGGCGGAGACCACCAGAACGATCTGCCCGGGCCACTCCAGCACCCACTTGACACGCTCGCCGGCCGCGTAGGCGATCACGCTCTGGCGCGTGACGTCCCTCAACGACTCCACCATGCACGCCTCCACCTTCACGCAGCAGTGGCACGCAGCCGCCACGATCAGCCAGCCACCGATCAGCCAATCACTCAGTAAAAGCATGCATGCATGGTGACCAGCACCTGACCAGCTAGCATGGATGACAGCTGGGGCCCGTGGTGAACAACGGTCGGGAGGATATGAAAGGGCGCTTGTCCTGTTCAAGCCATGTTCCTTCCTCACCTGCACAAGCCACTTCTCAACGGCCCCGTTGGCGTCCGCTGGCTTGATCTTGGTCTTGTACGGGATGAGCTCTCCCTCCACGCTCACCATGCCAGTGATGATGGCAGCGGGCCCGTCAAACCTGTAACGCATGCACACATTCGTACAAGCCAGCACTCCTCCATGTCTGCCGAGTGCACCGCCGGTACGGCAACGTGCAGGTTCCTGCATGTGGAGCTTGCCAGCCACGGCTGCATTGAGTAAGACTTGAACTTTCCTTCATCGAACCTTGCCTTCTCTTTATTGAGACAAGGACAGCGTGCTCAATCATGTGCAGCATGGTCACATTCCACATGGAGAACCAATAACTCGAGTTACAAGCGCACATCAAAGGCGGCATGGAGTGATTGTCAACAGCGGCATGAGTGGCTGACCGATAGTGCACCGTGTGGTGTGACGCACCGCAGCTTGTCGATGCCCTCAAAGCACTTCTTCAGATGTGGCTGCACACGCGTGGGATCCTTGGTCTCGGACAAGATCTGCAGGCAGACATAGGGCACCAAGTCATTACGCGCCAGTAGCATCGCCCTCTACAGGCGCATGGTTTACAATCCCATCCCGCATCGATCTCAAGCTGAAACACCGTGAAGAAGCTTTCTGAAAGGTGGCAGATGAGGAGAGGAGGGGTGGGAGCAGTGGGGGTGGTAATAAAAGTAGGGGGATGTGGTGGGGGGCTTGAACCGTCCACAAAAAGCGTTGGGCGCGCTGCGCTGCGAGCACCGGCATGCGAGCATGCATTCCATAGGTGTTCTCATTTCGGGTGCATCCGTGCAAGTCGTCGACACCCCCGTTCGGCAGCTGGCTGACCGTCCAGGGTTGCAACAAGCCTTGGTCAGTGGGGGGTGGGGTGCATGTGTGTTGCCAAACCAGCTACGTGCGCACCGCTTCGCTAGCAATCAGCGACGCCAATCGCTCGAATGACAGGAACCGGTCTCGGAGAGGGAGCTGGCGAGCTTATTTTAGCCAGCCAGGCACCGCCCAGAGGTAGGCAAGAGGTGCAGAAATGTATCATTAGTGTGCATATGAAATGTGACTACTGGGCCACGGTGTTGGGCGTTGGGTGGAAACGTTTGCTCGCC
>BDDA01000866.1:0-48806 GCA_001662385.1 Chlamydomonas asymmetrica
CCGAAAAAAAAAAAAAAAAAAAAAAAAGGGGGCTGGTGGGCCACCATCACGCAAGGCCGCCTCCCAACGCACAACACAGACACCCGCGGCTTCCGCTCTGCACCCCTGTGAGTGTGGGATTTCCAGTGACAAGTTACCACTGGTGACACCAGTTGTGTGTGTTGCTGTTGTGTTGTGATTAGCCCTTGTGGTATTATGCAACCCTACATGATGCATGATGCTGTTGTGCTGCGCTTAGCCCTTGTGGCCCTCCAGCATGCCACGTGCATAGCTTGGTGAACCTCTTCTACTGGTCCCCATCTGGGGGGAGCATGGGCCGTTTGGCCGACACGCTCCTGATGTAACATAACATAACATCAGTGTCCAGATGCCATACGAGGCAGGGCATATTATACCATATAGAGTGCTTGTCAGGCTAAATGACTTGCGCTGTAGTCATCATAGACATTCAGAGCAGTACCCAAGTGTAAGTCTTGACTTTGCACGGGGTACATGCAAGGGCACACACCGGAACTGTGCTGCCATGCCTCGTTTAAATTGTCCCCACTATCCCCACCCTTGCCTCGCACTTGATCGTCACGCGCTGGCTGGCGGCATGCATGCTCCCCTTTGATAAATGCAGCAGCGACGCCGTGGCCGGCATGGCAGCATTCTTTGAGCACAAGACCAAGCAGATCAACTGGATTGACTTTCCTGACATCAAGCTGGAGCGTAAAGGACCTCACAGTGTGTCGCCACACCTATCACTCGGTCATGGCGTGGTCAGAGATGCGAAAAACAAGTCCCGTACGCCGGGTCGATCATGCGGAGATACCCACATCACCATTGTTGCAGCAAGCGATGCAGTCATTCTCAAAGATAACATCATGTGGGGCTAGACTGTGTTTGCTTCAGCGGTACCCTGCTGTTGTAGGCATGTCGATGACGATGCTGGTGTACCTGTCCTGCTGTTGCGGTGCCTAGGCAGCATGAGTAAACCTGCCAGCACTGAAGGCCCTCCGCGGAAAGGTTTGTGTCCTGCCGGCGTTGAGTTTGGGGCTCAGACTTGTGCCTTGGGTCTGTAGCACGCTTACGAGGTGAATGTCATTGGCACGTGCCAGTCTAGTGTGGTGACTGGCACATGACAGCTGTTGTTTGTGCTCATGCAGTGCCCTTGTGCGTGCCGCGGCAAACCGGCAGCAAGGAGACATAGGCGAACGTGGCAGCTTTGAACATGTGGTTGACACTAGTATTTGTGACGCTCGCATGTCACATTGCGTATAGCCTGCTGTGTCTCACTGAGCCCGTGTGGCCCTCATCAGGGCACCCTGTTGTGTCTAGGTTGGTGAGCCCGGCCTCGTTGCCTGGTCCGTATCTGGGGGGAGCATGGGCCGTTTGGTTGAGACAACCCCGATGCAGCACACCAAAATCATCTGGGTAAACTGCGACCTTTATTTCGTCCCTGTCAGCATCATCACAGACCAAACCACATGCCTTGTGCAAAATGAAAAATGATGGACTTGACCCGGTTTTCACTGCACGCTGCTGATTGTAGTTTGCATGTACGGTATGCAACATGTGTCGTGCAAGCGAGAAGCACACCTGGTTGGTTGAGCGAGCTGATGCTGCTTTATCTACCTGTGGCGTGGGTGACCTGCTGTAACTAAATCCAATGCAACGCTTGTACTTGTCAAGCAGTGCACCTGCTGCTATGGTCATGTTACGGCTTGTGTACCAGCAGCGCTGCAGGCTGAAGTGTGCAGTGCTTTGGCAGCGAGCCTCGGCTCCGTGCTCAGTGTGTAGGCCTCGCTCGTTGAACCACACAGCACGCACCTGGAGGCCAGAGGCCGCCGTACTAGCCTTACTATTGGCAAACAGGAGACTGCACGGTTGCAACAATGTGCACGGCGCATGTAAGCCAGCATGTAAGCAGGTGTGCGCCATCAGAGTCTCTCATTGCGCTGAACCTGCATGCAGCCATGCAGGTAGCACCTGTGCAGCTTGGCCTTCCCACTTGCCCCTGAAGCATGCCCTCCCAGAATGATGATGCTTGATATGCAGGCCTTTCAGGTCCCAGTGGCAGTGGTGGGTAGGTGCCGGTGTGGGTACATGTAGGCGGTGCTAGTATCGCCGCTGCCGAGATGGCTGTGCTGCTGAGAGTGCTGTGCTCCTGTCAATGCACATGCCATGCCACGCCTCTTGGGGCGTGCGAGCTGCAAGGTGGTTGGGTCATCCTGAGTCCCATGGTGTCAGCAGGCCGGAGAAGGGGCACCATGCTGCTCAGCGAAGCGGGAAATGGATCCGTGCTGATACCGTGCATGTCCAACTGTGCCCCATCATTGCCTGCTGGTTGCACCTGGGCAGATGAAGTGCGGTGCTCTAGACCTGGTAACAAGCACTGCACCTGTTTAGCTCACATGACTTTGGGTGCACCGCAAACCATATCCTGCAAGCCCACATATGCCCACCGCTGCAGCCGTGTGCGCGTGTGTCACACTGCGCATCCATCCATCTCATGCTTACAAGCAATTGACGCACACCACAAGGAGGTGTTGTGCGCTGTACGATGAGACATGCCCACAGGAACGGCGCTTATGAGGTGCGAACAATGTGACACGAGGTCGTGGCAGTCATGCACACTGATTGATGGTTTGCTGCTGCATGTGAGGAGGTTGTGTGGCCAGTTGGCCACGTTGGCACGCCTACCCAGACCCTGTTCGAGACAGTCAGCCAACACGAGCAGGGGCGCAGATGGGTGAGCGGTACCTAGCGTCATGGCCCGAACCGCGCTTTGCGCACCCTCCCACCGTTGCACACGCGTGGGCAAGCCGCCACAGCTGCACGCTCCAGCAAGCAGCATGCACTGAAGCGTGCATGCATAGCGCGGTGTCTGCCGTCCAAAGAAGGGCTGAGAAGCCGCACACTTGCAGTTTACGTCCGACAAATGTCAGCATGGGGTCCCGTGCAGACTAAGCCCCTGTGTTGCATGATGCCATGCGGTGCACTGCCTGCAGCAGGGGGTGCCGGGGTGCACTGTGCAGAGCGCGCGCGCATGTGTTCAAGTAAATTTACTTCCCGTTGGGCCATGCAGTGTGCTTTCCGTGGGGCCGTGCAGTGTGTTTACATGCGTGATGATGAGAACTGCACCTGAGGGTGGCGAGCTGTCTGGGCTGAGCTGGCGGCTGCCGTGAAGAGAACAGCGGTCTGATGGTCTGAGTCGGTGGCTGTAGTAAAAGCGGTCTGTGAGTGAAAGTGTGTTAAAAATATGTGTGCTGCTCCAGCGGTGCTGCTGCTGAAGCTGATCAGCGCGCAATGCGCGAGGGCACCCCAGCCCGAGATGCAGTGCAAGTGCACGTGCAAGTGCGCACATGTGTGCGGCGTCGCGTGCCGCGATGCAGCGCAGGCTCTGCGTGATGGCGCGCTGGGGGGCGCTGCAGTACGCCTTAGAGCGAAGCCGCACAAGTCGCCCTCAGCGACCGCGGCATTGAAGTTGCACACCGCACGCTGGCTGAGCAGCGCCGGCGTGACGCGCCTCCGTGCACTCGCCCATGCCGCTGTGTGCCCAGCAGCAGGCCTGCGTGCTGCATGGCATGCCAGCGGCGCATCCCAGCACCCCAAAAGCCTATGTGGGATGTTTGAGCCGGCATGCTGGCCGGCATGCACTCATTGTATTGCCGCCTGCCCACCGCCTACTGCATACAGCGCTCACGGCTAGCTTGTATGCGACTGCACGATACTTACCTGCTCCAGCGCATGCGTCATGGCCAAGTGCGGATTATTGTGCATACGCTGTACAATCTCACATAGCGCAGAGGCACACTCAAACATGCACGCATACATGCACAGGCGGCACCCGGATGCCGGCAATGGCGACACCATAGCAAATTGGCGGACCTGCAACAGGCTACCCAGCTTTAGGTGTGTGCCCAAGCGCGCTTGACGGACGTGTCCGCACGTAACACGCTAGGTGGTGGTCCGCTAACACACCCTTTTCGGTCATGCTGATCGCTGTAAGAGCGAGACACGTGGCAGCGGCGCGCGTGTGTTGGGCAGGGAGCAGGGGCGGGGTGAGCACAAGACGCGCAGCGCTGGTCCGTGGGGCGTGTGGCGTTGACCGGTCCTGACCTGAATGCGCGCGCACATGCTTGCCTGCCCAAAGCGCAGCCCACGGTGATCGTGTGGTGTGGGTAAGCGCAAGGAATTGTCACCCCGGACCCCTCCTCAATCCCTGCTGTGGGTGAGCGCCCTGCTTGTGCTGGCAAGTGCATGCCGGCACCTGGGGTGAGAGCCTGCCCTGGGGCGCGTGGGTGCAGTAGCCATTCGTGCATCGGTGTGTATCGCCTTGATGAGCATGGTGGGGTGTGGCGTGCTTCGTGACATGCTGCCCCAGCTGACGGGTTGCAGCCATTGCGCCCAGGCACGTGTGCGAAGCCGGCAAGCCAGCAGTGTGCGCCCAGGTGTGCGCCATGCACCCCATATAGAAATCGTAAGAGGAGTGGAATGATGCACTGATGTACATGCTCCCCACAAATAGAAGTGTCACTGTGTTGAGGGCGGGCTGCAGCGTTTAGTGGTTCACGGCCATCCATCATTGCACCTTCACAGCAGACTACAACATTATGCTGTAAGGTGCACCACTGCAACTGGGTCACAAGTAGTGATATTCACCAACAGTGCAACGAACAACCGTGGGCCAAAGTGCTGGCAGCAGGGTTTGCAGGTTCGCCCTTAGGCATGCCGATCGCCCCAAGCACACCGCACCTCAGACCTTGACATACCGTGTGGAGGGCTTAGCTGTAAGTGTTGGGTACCACATACGCGTCAGGGTCCTTGCAGTGCTGCATAGCCGACCTTGTGTGCAGCCCACTTTGCTCAACCCTCCCCGCTCCACTATGGCAAGCCTGCTCCGTTGTCCCTCCGTTACATAGTACACCCAGCAGTCCAGAGTTGTCCCCAGGTCAGGAGCGCGACCACCAACAACTGCTGGTGGTGGATTGCATTTGCGGTGCGCGCCATTGCAGTTCAGTATGGTCACAGACGCCCACTCACGCACTAACATCCCTGTCCCGTTACTGCTGTACTTACACACACACATACCTGGTAGACACACAGCCTGGTCAGATTCAAATTTGTTGTGCTGATGAACGACATGGAGAGGGAGCATCTGGTCCACAGATGTGAGGCCCCCCCCGTTACACGAAAGACGCAGCGTCGCGAGCGCCTTACCGTGTCCGCGTGTAAGCTTTACCACTGCACTTCCACCTATCGCAGCAAATATGGCCGCTCTTCAAGCCACCAGCGCAAGGGTAGGTCTGGGGTATGAAGGCACTTCCAGAGCCACACAGTGCACATCAAACGAGCCCGCCCAAAGGCTGTTTTCAAGCCACTGCACAGGATGTAGAGCTGCATAGCCATGTGTTCGAGGGCTATGCTGGATTGTACAAGCATCTCTGGGGTTTTGCGAATTGCGTTTGCTCAGCAAGCAGGCTCCACAATCTGAAACGGTGGTGGAGCTTGGAACACACTACGAACCTGCAGGGTCTGCTTCCTACTGACGGTTTTGTATGCTTTGCTTGCAGGGCCTGAACCTCAAGCGTTCCCAGCGGTTTGCGCCTTTCAAGGCTGCGCGTGTGTCAAGTGTGCGTGTGCGAGCCGACCAGGCTGGTGCCGTTGCCCCCACCAAGCCAGTGCCAATCTCAATCAGCTGGGAGAAGGACACTGAAACCATCGTAAGTTCCGCTTGTCGCTGATTTTGTCGGGGCCTGCCCATGGCCGCACTGTGACCACGCCAGTACCAACACGTCTGCATTCAAATGTCTTTGCTATCGCAGCGTGATGTCTTTGAGTTTGGTGGCTCTGCCCCTGAGGTGAGTCTCCTGCGTGTGCGTGCACACGGATGTGGATGCTTATTGAAAACGTAGTCCATCGGGCTTCAGGCTGAATGCTTTTAGCCGAAGGGCAAGGCTGGATAGCCTTATGACCTTCTAGTATGTTGGTGCTGGCTGTTGCTTGCTGGGGCTTGCCCTTTCGCTCATCACGTTGATCCGGTTGTTGGGTCGTCGTGCTTTGCGCAGCGTGTCAACGGCAGGATCGCCATGTATGGCTGGGCGCTGCTTCTCGGGCCTGAGCTGAGCAAGCACACGTCAGTAGCTGATCAGTTTGGCGACGCATGGGTGAGTCCTACTGCACACGCTCACATGCTCCCCCAGCTCACCCACCTCCCCTCGCACCACTGCATGATACTGTCATGAGGTGCACTCTCACTTTGCACTCCCACCCATCCACCCATCACTGCACCCAGACTGCAACAGTTGCTATTTGATTGGCTTGCGCATATGTGAAGCCAGCAGTCCTCTGGCACACACGCCAGCTGTACTGTGCACAGCGACTCAAAAGTACTGGTACACACTTCGATGGGTAGATTCTTGACGGAGACGGAAACGGGGGCAGACGGTGGGGGCCTGGTACAGTCTCGCTTGTTACCCTTCTCCTGGGTCATATGTCCTTGTCAGCAAAAGTGCCCACACATCGCGTATACATCTGCGACCGAGGGTGGCCCGCTTTGCAGAGGCGTTTCCATCAGCGAGTGCGGCTGCGTACAAGAACCAGCGAATCATCCATGCGTGTATGCAGCTCCCTGCCATGCCTGGGCTGCGTGCAAGGGCAACCGTTCATGCAGTTACCCGAGATGCCCACTCGACGCAACCGCCACAGCTACAGCAGGAGCAGCCGTGCGTCAGGGTCGCTTAGGTGCCATGGCGGAGAGCTTGACAGCGAGCGCAGTGTCCGCTGACACGAGTCACACTGCAGCTGTGCGATGCTGCATACTGCAAAGCGGGCAGGGGCTTGTTCGGTGTGCCGCAACGCACTACCTGAGCATCAAACAATGCTTGGAATGCCGCCTGACATGCTTGCACTCTGAGTTGTTGTTTCTGTTCCATGTGCAACACGCGCGTACCTGATGCCACACGCGCGTACCTGTCTCCCTCTCTCAATGCACCAAGATGTGCGCGGTGTCCAGCCTCATCCGGATCAGGTTACATGGGAACCATGCACTGCATCACGGCACCGCCGCATGCGTGTTGATGAGCCTCGCACTGCAAGCCGGCGATGGGCAGCACAGCGCCGCAGCAGCACCAGCGTATGGGGTTGACGCTTGCTCTGCTGCGAGCCCTGCAATCACGTGCTAGCCAGCAGAATGCACTCCCATTTTGGGGAAATGCCTTGGCTACCACAATACCCTACATGCATGCATCCAGCCCTTACTGACACACTGTCCTGGTCTTAGCATACACCTGGACACGTGGAAGGGAAAGAGAGAATGCATTTGCTCACCCAGCGATCTGCCCTTGCCTACTTGTCTGGCGTGCAGTTTGGCATCATCGCCTTCTCCGCCCTCATCGGCTTTGCGTCCATCCTTCCCAAGCTCATCGCGGGCGTCTCGCTACGCGAGCTGCACGCCGCCGCCACCAGCGACAACCTGCGCAGCGAGGGCCTGCTGGGCCAGGCGCTGTCGGTGTTCGACACCAACCTGGAGCTCTGGGCGGGCCGCCTGGCCATGCTGGGCTTCGTGGGCCTCGTCGCCATTGAGGCCGTCAAGGGCGAGGCCTTCTTTTGAATCAAAGGAGCAGTGAGCCCTCGTTGTTCGTCTTGCTCGAGATCGCACCGGGAAATGTCTCGTCGTGGTGCGGGTTTGGTGCGTGTGTGAGGGCCTTGGAAGCACGGGAGCCTGTTGGAGAACACGCGTCTGGCCGCGCTGCAGCATGATGTGCGTGCGCGTGTGAAGCTCCGCTGTAGTGTGAGACTCTCCCAATACGCATGAACTTTCATAGTGCGCGCGCGACCGTGCATGTCAGGGCATGGAAATGGTGTGTCATCTCAATGTCCAGCTTAGGCTTCACAGCCCCGCTCGATCGGCTTTTCCGTCCAATTTTGTGTAAGGGACGTGACCGTTCTGCAATGATACTATCATAACCCCTCCACGGGCCCTCCTGCCACATTTGCACAGTTCGGTGCTTAGCGAACGGCAGCATGTTTGGACGCCTTGTGGAGCCCATGCATCACCGCCTGAACGGCGCCACACTCTCGCATGCATGCACTTGCACGCACACATTTTCATCTTGCCTGCGCGACACAGCCGTTTGGACTGCAGCGTTGCGCTGAAAATGACTTGATGGCTGGCGCAAGCTGCCTGTCTGGTGTGCGCTATGAGCCACCAGCATGCAGCCCATGCAACACGAGCATCCAGGAGCGCTTCCTTGTGCAGCATGATTGCATTCACCCCCACCACGCAAGGCACAGCCATGCGTGCGTGCTGCCGCTGCTTGTGGGCCACGATGTGGTGCCTCGTGGTTTGTACGATCCATGGTGCATGTCAATACCTCACCTGTGCTAAGCGTCCATGCGTGATCGTCAGCTGGCAGCGTCGAGCGCCCTGCTTGGCATCATGCGGCTGTGTGTTGATGAACACGTTTGTGTGCTGTCTCGGGGGTCAACTGTATTCGGTAGTCCTGCCTGTAACTCTCTGGGAAGTACAATGACCACCCCACGACTCTATGCAGCCTGCTGCGGTCAGCTGCATAGGCCCTAACTTCCGTGCAGTCTTGTGCTCTGTTAGCAGTTAGCTGTGAAAGGTCTTACAACAGCTACTGGGTTACAAAGTAAGGCAACCTCCGTAACAATAGTATGCAAGTATGTAACAGTTATGTCATGTTGGCTGGCCATCAACCGTTGAGCAAAACGAGACCTCGACAACACCTCAAGCCTGACTTGTCCAGTGTTCATGCAGCCCACTGGGACAAGCAGCGGAGCGGCGGCAGGAACCAGGTCAGCTGAAGTCCATAGTATGGCAATAAGGTAACGACATACATGAGGCTGCAAGCCAAAGACAGCACGCTATGGACAACCAGCAATTATGACCCGTTGATTTCATGCACCGTCAGCACGCGCAATTGCATTGTGCGCGTACATGGACAGGTCAAGTTTTCAGGTGCGTGGTTTATTTGTGTCAAGGTGAGAAGGCAACTCAGCCAGCCACACAATGCGGCTGCCTTGTTCGTGTGACCTGCATGTTCCGACTTTGTCGACTGATCGCCAAGCGGGTGACTACTTGGTTACCCCAGGCCAGGCCTTGCACATGCACCTGTCCTCAGGCTTGATTTTGGCAGCAACACTGCAGCAGTGCAAGTGGACATAACGGGCACAACGTAAGGGTCGTCAGTCAAGTCGCATCTACCTGCACACCGACCAGGGTTGGTCAGTGCAGGACTGCAGAGCTTGGGGTTGTGCCAAGTCAGAGCTGGGCATTGTGCAATTTCTGACAGAGCCACGACATTGACCTGACGAAATGCCAGTTGTTTGCTACGCTGACGGGCAACAGTGTATTCACCCATGCATGCACAAAGTGCGGCGGCGAATTGGTTGTGGCATGGAGCTCACCTCGGTACATGCTGCCCGCAGCCGCCTGGAAAGGATGATTACAAGTGAGGATTACAGCAGTAAGTGCGAAGCCAAGTATCAAGGGGGTGTGGTATGCGGGGCGGAACTACCTGGCATGAGAGAATTGCCGGAGCGGTTGTTGCAGCTTACCCCACGACGTCTTCCCACACTGCTGGCACTGAACTGGGAAACACATGCTTAGCAAAACACACAGGTGCCCGGGGTCCTTGGTTACGCAACTGAGGGGATTGCGCTCTGACTTGAAAAGGGTGCTATGAGTGCCTGGCCGCTCAACGACAGGAGTATGGGTTATGGGTTCAGGTCTCAGGGGGTATTTGGCGAGGTTGCGATACAAAGGCAAGGGTGGCAAGAGTCTAACAAGCCCTGCTTGAGAACATTGCCATGCTGTTGTGTAGGGTTGACGAATGGTTACGACAGGGTTTGTGTCCTTCAGCTATTGATTTTCAGCACACGACAGCGACAACAGCCCAGAAGGCAGCTACATGTTGAGACAGTGTCAATCGCGCTCTACACGCTTTCAATAAGGTACGTGCCAGCTCTCGACAATACCAGCGCCTGCCTTCACTGCCCGTCATACAATACTAAAGCCAACAGACTTTACCACTACCCCTCGCTCGCTAGTCGTGTCTTGTAGGAAACGTTTTTGAATAACACGTATGGCCTTGCACGCTTGCCTTTGCAGCAGAACGGTTTTGCGCCGCAGCAGTACTCCTGTGCAGGCTGCAGTGCTTGGTCATCCATATTGGTCAGCCACCTCGCGGCCGGCATTCACACCTTACCGAGGCACAGAGGCGCATCAATCTAGCCCTCGACTAGGTGCGAGGTCTGCAGCATCGCTGCCGCCTTTTGTGGTGGCAAGGGCACGCCATATGAATGTGCCATGAAAAGGCCAATTAACCAGCATCCCTTTGGCTTCATACTTTCCGCAGGGAAGTTTTCCAGTACGTCCACTCTTATCACTACCCGGGGCCACAGCTTGCTCGCGCCAAACGATTCCAGGAAGGTGTCTGCAACTGCATCTCCGATGGCCACGGTGGCCACCCTAGTGCCCACAGGTGTGTATAAGAAAAACTATAAGTATACTGTGATGAATCTCCTGCCCTAAGGCTTGCCTGGCCGTCTGGCCGTCTATTCACAACGTTGATTGCCGCTGACGCAAGCCGTTTCCACCCGTGCCCCCACATACACCTGTTGCCCGCAGCGCTATCTTTCACGCCTCAGCATGCACTCGTTGGGGGACTCATTCTTGGCACCGCAACTGTGGCCAAGCTGCTGCTAACCGGCCGTATCCTGGGAATTTCGGGTGCTGTCAAGTGAGTGACGGGCGGGTGACAGACGATGACATACAGTGAACATGTGCAGCCCTATGACGTTCCTATGACGTGCGCCGAGAAGTACCAGCTTTGCCTGCTTTGCCATAGCTAAGATTGTGACTCTGTTGCGGCGTCCCTGAAGGGGCCTGGCGCAAGGCGACTTTGCGCCGTGGAGGGCGGCGTTCCTCACTGGTATGCTGATGGGCAGCTTCGCCCTGGCCATCGCAGCGCCCAGTATGCTTGCTGCCCTGCCGTCTACTTTCCCAGTGAGTACTCAAGTATGTTTGTCTATCCACCTGTCTATCCACCCTGCAAATGTAACTTTTTGATGGTGCCAATACGTGCGGCCAACCCATTGCCGCTGCTGCGCCCTGTAGCGCCTGTACCAATCGCCACTGTTGGCAATTGAAGAGTACTGTGCGATTATATTCAAGGATCAGAAGCATGTGCTTTGGTGCTTGGGCAACAGGCAAGGCACTTCCGCAGTCCACACCACCGCCCCACCCGTGTCAAATGCTGCTGCCTGCTGCAGGTGTGGCGTGCGACGGTAGGGGGCTTGCTCGTCGGCGCAGGCGCGGCGTTGGGCAACGGCTGCACCTCGGGCCACGGCATCTGTGGCAACGCACGCCTCTCCCCCCGCAGCATGGTCTTCACCGCTGTCTTCTTCGCCACCGCCATCGTCACCGCTACGCTCGCCAACACCCTGGAGGCGTTGGACGTCGCCGCTCAGCCCGCCGCGTTCCAAGCGCTTGCCGGCGCTGACCTGCAACAAGTAGCTCTGCTGGCCGGCGGCAGCCTCGCTCTGCTGGCCTCAGCTGCAATCCTGGCCCGCATCGTTGCCAAAGCATCCCCGCGCTTCGCCCACGCGTCGGAAATGGCGGTGGAGGGCGCCGTAGGGCTGACCTTCGCGGTTGGGCTCGGCGTGGCCGGCATGACTAATGCCGCCAAGGTGGCGGGCTTCCTGAGCGTGCTCAGCCCTGCGTGGGACCCCTCCCTGGCCTTCGTGATGGCCTCGGCGCTGCTGGTGGCGGCCATCGGCTTCCAGGGCATCGTCAACCGCAAGTGGGTCACGTATGAGTGAAGAACTGAGTATGAATGGCACTGGGCTCCGCCACATGCACTGCCGCAACGCTGAACCTGAGAACATCCAAGTCCTGAGGTTGCACAGTGTATTTGACTCGCATGCACGCCAGGCCGGATGCAGATGCCTGCATGCCGAGCTGTTGTGTCTACATTGTATATGCTCTGTTTGCTTGGCGTTGCTCTGCTGTACATGGGCTCACAAGCAAGTGCTCACATAAGAGTTAAGCACTTGCATGCAAATGCTCATGCATTGTGCCACTCGTGCGTGCTTATGGTGCAGGGTGATGAAGCAGCCTGTGCTGGGCAGCGCCGGCGGCTTCTGCCTCCCCAGCAGCACTGCCATAGACGCCAAGCTGCTGACGGGTGGCCTCATGTTCGGCGCGGGCTGGGGGCTCACGGGCATGTGCCCCGGGCCCGCGCTCGCAAATGTGATGGTGATGACACCTGGGCTGGCGGCGTACCTTGCGGCTATGGTGGGCGGCATGGTGCTGGAAAAGGCGCTTTCAGCCAAGCCTGCATGGCGCCTGAGTTGGCCTGCTGGCCTGCTCACCGCCATCAAGCAGTAAAGCGCGCTCATACTGGAAGCAGTGCCCCGCGGTTTGCTGCGGAAATCATGAAGACATTCACATTGCACTGTCCTATATGTTGCCTTCTTTGTCACCTCCATGCTAACCAGCATGGCCACTAGCCTGCATTCAACGCTGACGCCTGCACGCTTCACAGCACACGGGTGGCGTTCGTGAACTTATCGTAAACGAATGAGCATTGAGGGGAACGCTCCAGGCATTGCAGCTGCAAATTGCTGATACCAGTGCCAGCGTGCGAGAGGGTTTCGCATTCGCACCGTGCTCTTAATGGTGCCGATACCCGATAAACGGCAATGCCGGTGCCAGGCATGCTTTCCTGCGCTCTACCATGCACACATCCGCGGCAAGCCAGGGCGATTTAGGGTATGAAATGTAATGTATAGCATGGGATGGCAACGAGAACGCTGCGTGCTGCGCGTTCTTTGCGCAGGCGACCTCGTATATGTGTTTGTATTTGTTCGAATGAACCGTTATTTGCACGCATTCGTTACCATAATATGTGTGTGTTGAAAGCGTACAATGGACTGCAAGCCAAATTGTACATGCCCAGTCAAATGGCAATCTTGATTTTCCATGCACTTCCTTCTGCGTTTCATGATAACAACCCTTGCCCGCTTGCATGCACCGCCATGTTATTGATTCTTTCTTATGCATTTGTCTTGCAGTTGGCTTTGCGATAGGTGCAACGCAAGCTTTCGGCTGATTGCTGTGTGACGCGGTATGTACTGTCCGCGTCATGTTACGGCCGATTACGTCCGATCACATGCAAGGGTTCAGCCTGGGGTTGAGCTCTGCCCGTTCATGGACGTGCATTGCTGTACCTGGCTGCCGCGGGAACTGCCCACATGCTCTGTGCATACCTATTGCATGCTATCTTTCGGGCCCCCGCTTGGTTTACCTGGCCAGCACAGGGCATCTGTGGCTGGACACACATGCATCGCAGGTCAGCCGCTGTGCCATGTGCGCAACACCAATCCATTTTTGCTCAATCGTGTTGGTACATCCGTTGGTAATTGGTCTGTTGGTGCATGTGTAAGACTACTGATGAGCTGCCTCCCTCGATATGCTGCGCACCTGTGGGAGGGTGGGATGACCTTTGGCACCGACCTCCCATATGAACCTTGGCTCAAAGTATTGACCGCCAGCAGAGCACATGAGTCTGAAGCTGGATGAGCCCCACTCAATCCTTCGTCACAAGGGCTGCGTGACAGTGTCCCATACCAGAGGTTGGCACCTGCTGCTTGCATACGGCTGTGTGCACCATCATGCGAGGATGACAGATGCACAGCATGCTGGGAACAATCCAGCAAGGGAGTTGAACGTTTGCGTCTGGCATTCACCCAGCGTTGCACTGCAATAGTAGCGCACATCCAACTCAGGATGCAGGCCGGCCCCTGCCTTCAGCGCCTGGTGGTCCAGCAGCCTGAGCACGTGCCGCCCATGGCCATCTCACCTGCCGCCGTCACAGGCTCACCAATGTGTACATGCATGTGCGTTGTTGCATAATTCCTATCAGCCACGAAATGCGTGTGCGTGTTGCGTGTTGGAGTAATCTGCTCCCATGGACAGGTGTGTGTGTGTGGTTGCGTCGTGAGGAGCCTGGGGAGCCTGGGGAGCTAAGCAAACAGATCCCAGCCGGGCACCCCCATGCGTGTGAGCGTGCCTGTGTGACTGTGCCCTGCCGCCGCCTGAATGCAACAGGACCGCGGTATCATCTGAGGCGCGTGCATATTGGTCATGAGCGCGTGATGCCCGCTGGCCTGCGCTGCTAGGCTACGGATGTGTTTGTGGCTGGGGCACGCTGACTGGGAACGCAAACGTGGCATGGCCTTATCCAACCAAAACGACAGGCTACCACAGGCATGCAGCCGATGATGATGATAATGGGCGCATGATGATGGGTACAGGAGGAAGTGTGTGAATGTTGCTACAGCCATGAAGGCTCAGCAATGCGAAATGCAGCCGTGCAAACCAACACTGTTGTGTCAGGGCAGTAATCGTTGGATAGGTGGCATGCTGTTGTGTCAGGGCAGTGATGCATGCAGGCCGTACATACAATGCAGTGATTGATGGATTGATTGACCTATCTGGGTTCGCTCAGTCGATTCACATGTAAGGCGATCAGCAAGCACGCAGCAGCTCACGAGCCAGTCACAGGCCACGCAATCACATGCCAGTTGCCGGTCATCAAGTACCGTATGAAATTCAAGTCCCATCAAAGCAGACCCCACCCACCAGTTGGCCTGATGGACAGCTCACAGTCCAGGTCTCATGGAAACCAATCCACAACGCTCACAAAGTCACAAGCGTTATCATATCGCACGCGTCTCCGAGGCAACCACCACTCACAAGAGCGTTTACAGTCACACCGCCCGCACCCCCTCCACCGTCTCATCCTGCATCAAAACAACATTGTGGGTTGAGCTCGAGCCTGCGCCGTCAGCCACAGCCACAGCTGCTGCCGCCTCCAACCGCTGCAGCGCTGCGCTCCACTGGGGGCTCGGTGCCGCGCCCGGCAGGGCGCCAGCAAACACCCGCATCGCCCGCAACGGCTGCGTTGACAGCCGCTGCCCCTGCTGTTGCTGCAGCTGCACCTGCAACAGGACCGGCAGTGTGGCCGCATACAGGCCCTGGCAGGACGCAGCATCACGGTAGCCGCCCAGCTGCAGCAGCGCCGCGACTGCTGCCGCCGCAGCGTCCCACACAGCGGCACGCGCCAGCGCGTCCTCGCCAGCGGCAACAGCGTCCTGAGCATACTGAGCACTGAACGATGAAGGCGGTGATGAATGCGCCGCTGCTGCTGCTGCTGGTGATGTTGCTGGGGGTGCAGTGGCGGTGATGGTGACGAGGCCCGCGTTAATCTGGCTGGCCGCAAACGCCAGCCAGTCGGGCGGCGGGGGGCTGCGCAACACGCCTAGCGCCCAGCAGCACTCCGCCAGGTCGCCAAAGAACGCAACGGCCTTCGCGTACCGCGTCTGATCAACCCTCCCTGCAGGGCTGCCTGCGCCCCTGCTGCTGTTGCTGCTTGCATCTGTGCCTGCACCTGGCTGGGTGCCCCTTGTGCGCGCAGCTGCTGCTGCTGCTGCTGCAGGTGCTGCTGCTGCCCCATCACCTTGCTGGTTGGATTGCGGCTGCGGCTGCGGCTCCTCAGCGGGGCTCGCGCCGCACGCGCACACGCTGGCGTCCAGCAGCACCACCGCCTCCGTAAGCCGCGCCACCAGCGCCGCCATCGCACTCGCGCTCAGCACGCCCAGCCGCGCCTCCGCCATCGCCCGCACGAACCCCACCACCGCGCCCAGCGGCGCAGCGGGCAGCAGCGCTTCCAGCGTAGCTGACAGCCGGCGCCGCCACGCGGGGTGCGGCGGCAGGTTGTACGGCGCCAGCAGCACGCGTGCCGCACGAAGGTGCAGCGCCAGCTGCGGCAAGTGGCTCATGCGCAGCTTGAAGGCAGAGACGCGCAGCAGCAGCGACAGCGCGCGGCGCTGCTTGGCGAACGCACGGGGGCTGATCACGGTCGGCCGGGGGCGGGCGGTAGCGCTGGCGGGCAGCCCGACCGGCCCAGCTGCTGCAGAAACAAGGCCGCTGAACTTGAGCGTGCCGGTGCCTGGCCCTGCCGCGGTGGTGGTGGTGGTGGTGGCATCGGGGGAGCGTGCAGCAATGACAGCCAGCTGGTGCTGGTGCAGGCGGGCCAGCACCACTGTGCGGAAGGTCGCCACCGCAAGCAGCGCCGGAGCGAAGAGCCGCGCCGGCATCACCGCCGCGCGCCGCACCAGCGTCACCTGCAGCGCCGCCACCGTGCGCGTGCGCGGCTGGTAGCCCAGCGCGGCCCAGGCCGCCGCCAGCCGCCCGACCGACCCCGCCGGCAGCTCCGGAACCAAGCCCGCCAGCTCAGCCTCCGCATGACTCATCCACCGCGGCGGCGGCCGCACACGCCACTGCCCGCACCCCACCAGCACCAGGATCAAGCCCTGGCAGAGCCGCCGGGACGAAATCTCCGAGGCCGACCCCCCCGCCAGTGGTGCTGGCGGCGGCTCAAGCGGCTCAGGCGGCACTGGAGTCTGTCCCCTGCGGCGGGCCGTCCGCTGCTGCTGGACGTCTTGCTGATACCGCTGCAAGTCTTCTTGATGTCGGCGGTGGGTGCGGTGGGCGTGTATGTGGCGGGCGAACCCGTCCAGCAGCGCTTGCAGCCAGTCTGCCGGCGGCCTGCCCGCCTCCCCGAGCTGAGCGGCCCACCAGCTAGCCGCCAGCGCGAGGTGCGAGAGGTCCATGGCGCGTGCGCCGGCCAGCTGCGGCAGCGTGGCGTGCAGTATGGCGGCGACCACGGCGGGGTGGGGCGTGTAGGCCAGGCGCGTCGCGACGCTGACCAGCAGGCCCACGCTGCTGATGGGCAGCAGGCGCGCCATGCGCTGCTGGCACTGCCGCAGCTCCTGCTGCTGCTGCTCGTCCTGCTCCTGCTGCTGTGTTGCGAGTGGTGCCCACACGTCTGTCACACTGTCAGAGGCGGCAGGCAGCGCAAACACGGGCGCATCAGCAGCTGCTGGCATGCCCTGCATCGGCTGCTGCGCTGGCCCCGGCAAAGCCGCTGCAGGGGGCATCAACACGGGCGCCGCCAGCTGAGGGGGAGCCGAAAGCGGGGGCGATGAAGATGGAGCAAAACGGGGCGGAGGGCGCACGAGCGAGACCGGCCGCTGCGGGGCCGCGCTTTGCTTGGGCTTAAGCTCCCGCTCCTCCCAATCGAACAGCTTAAAGAGGTCATCACGCCGTGCATCGTCGTCGTTGTGCTTGCCGTTTTGCTGGCCTCGCTCATTGTGATGGGTGGTACCTACGCTATCTGCTTCATCGCCGGCCGGCCGGCCAGGGCCTGATGAGCCGGGGTCGCGCCCTGCCGGCCAGTCAAGCGGCAAGAGAGGGGTGGGAGGCCCTGCGGAATGGACGATAGCAGCCGGGGTGCCGTTTGCAGGGGGGCGAGGGAGGGGGGAGGGGGGCCGGCTGCGCCGGCTGCCACCACTACACGAGGGGCATTGGCAAGCGAGGGAGTTGGTCGAGGGGCATTGGGCAGCTGAGCCGTGTGAGGCTGCACGCATGCAGGCAACATCGTTTGTGCGTGAAGCGGCTGGTGACCCATCCTCGCCGTTTGCAAGGACACGCGTGTCGCCAGCAAGCAGCTGCTGGGGGTCCTGCGGCTGCTGCTGGCTGGGCTGCCGCTGGTGCTGTTCGGCATGGTATGGTGGCTGCTGCTGCTGGCGTGCGGGCGGCGGTGGAGGCAGGAGGGCGCGAGCGGGCTCCGTGGCCGCCGCCATCATCGCGCTCAGCCACTGCGGCGGCGGCAGCACGCCCAACTCCCGCACACCCCACAGGCCAATGGACAGAGCCTGGACCAGCTCACATGCAGCACGCTCCTGCTCCAGAACCATGTGTGATGCGTCCTGTCCTTGCCCCGAAACAAACGTGCTTGCACCGAGAACCACCGTTGGGTCATCCTGTGAATGTGCAGCTGGGCCGGCGCGTGCGTGTGCGTGAGATCGTATTTGTGGTTGCCCTTGCTGCTGCTGCTGCTGCACGTCGGCATGCTGGGCGCACTGCCGGGCCACCAGCGCCGTCCATGCGCCATAGTACGTCTGCAGCCAGTCCGGGGAGGGCCGGAAGCGCATGCGCCCCAGCGCCCAGGCCAGCTGACCCAGGTCGTGCGCGCTGGCATGGTCCGCCAGCAGCGGCGCGCCGGCAGCCAGCAGCACCGTAAGCACGCCCTGCGGCGGCCGGCAGCGCAGCAGCGCCAAGCCATACAGCAGGGACGACAAAGAGCGGCACGCCTGGCTGGCAGCAGCGGCGCGCTTGTCCACAGACAGTGAGGGTGAAGGTGAGCGTAAGGGGGGCGTGCCTTGCCGCTGCTTCTTTTTCTGCTTGCTCTGATCCTGCTGCTGCTTCCGCTGCGCCTGCTGCTGCTTCAGCAGCTGAAGGAAGTGCAGCGTGAGCGCGCTAAGCAGCACCTGCAGCTGCGACGGCCCGTCACCACCACGGCCAGCGCGGCCACCACCACCACCACCGTCCCCGCTGCTGCGGCCACCCTGCGCCTCCTGCGCCTCTGCATGCGGGCTAGCCTCCCCCTGCGCCTGACGGGACGCATCAGAAGACATAACGCCTGGTGGTTCCAACGCGTCTTCGGTGGTCGCCGCTTGAGGTGGGAGCGGAGGGGGAGGGGGAGGGGTTGGCGGCACGTAAAAGCCGAGCTCGCCGATTGCGCACACGATGCTAGCGCAGCCACGCAGGTCCAGGGAGGGTACACTGGATGCCACCAGCGGCCGCACCTCCCGCCAAAAGAACCCCCGCACCGTGTCAGGGCTGGCGCCCATGCCGCGGCGAGCGCCGTTAGTGGGCGTTGCATCGCGGCCGGAGGCGCCGGCTGGCGAGGGTGCGTGTGCCAAGCGAGGCAGGTGGCCTACAAGCGCGGTAACGGATTGGGAATCGAGCGCCAGGCCGCCCTGCTGCGCCGCTTGCAGGTGCGCCCGCGTGCGCGCGAGGCTGCGACAGTGGCGCAGCTCGCGCGCCCAGTCAATGTTGGCCTGCCTGTCGGCCCTGGCCTGCTGCTTCTGCCGAGGCGCTGCACGCGTAGGCCTTGGCGTTGGCACGGGCTGTTGATGCGGCAACTCCGTCGCGGGCTCATCAATGCTGTGCAGTTCGGTGACAACGCCTTGGCCCTGGTCAGCCTCGCCTTCGTAGTACAAGTCAGGGTCATCCAGGTATCCCATCGCCTGCATAAGCTCCTGTGGAAGCAGTTCATTATCGCCCTCGCTGCCAGTATAAAGCAGCTCGCCAGGGATCAGGTCCGAAAAGTGCGCTGGCTGTGGTGCCTTTTCGGCCACCTGAGGCGTGCTATAGCACCGCTGCTGCCACGGACGCCTTGGTGCTGAGGCCGAGGATAGCAGGCTCCATTGGCTGTGCTGAGAGGCGGCCAAAGCGTTGCACACCTGTCAAGGGAACAGCCAACCTTGCGCTGTTAACCTGGACATGCAGGACTTGAGCGCAACGCAGTGCTATTAACAACAGCATTGTCACACAGGAGGAAAGAAACTGTCAGAAGCTATCCTGCAAGCTGCTCAACAATACAGGCGTGGAAAACGGCTCACCTGTCGTGCAATGCTGGCCTCGCAGTCAGCAGTCACTGCTGCCACAAGCGCCCGTGTCGGAACGACATGCTGTTGAAGAGCAAGAGCTGAATGGAAGGGTATGGGCATGCACCCTGCTGGAGGGACAGCACCTTGGCTATTCTGCTGTCGCCGCTCGTGGCTGGGCTACCACATGAGTGCAAGCTCCTGATTGCCTTGAAACACTTTCTAACCCCTGTTGACGACAGAAATATGGATAATAGGTTCAATATGCTTGGCTTTAAAGCGGCATCATCCTTGATGTACTCTTGGCAATGCAGCGAGCAGTTGTTGCTGGTCAGTGCTGTGTGGCTCGAACTGGTGGTTTCGCCGGGTCATCCCGGACTGACGGAAAGCATGTTGAAGCTCAATACACAATTGACTACGCGTATGCATTGAAAATACGTTGATGCATTCTCAGCTTGTATGGCGCTGACGAAGCCCGAGTGCTTACCGTAGAGTAGGCAGCTTGTACGCTGCCGGTCGCAAATGCTGCCGCTCACACCGGGGAAGGGCCTTTGCCTTTCCAGTTCTAGCTTGGCACAGATATATCCTGCTGGCATGGCTGTTCTGCCTGTGAGCACGCTCTTGAGCAGTTCGTCAGCGCACCGCCGTCTTCAATGCTCACCATGCGGGGCGACACCACAGCCGCAGGGAGGCAACCGCAGCGCTCAAACGCAGGGGAAACGCAGCCATGCATCAAACTACAATAACAGTTCAGGGAGCGGCGCGGAGAAACGGAAACCCGACACGCGCAGCGGCGGCAACGCCACGCGTCAGCAGCCTGCTGCACCAGCTGTAGCAGTCGCAGGGTACAGCGCGGCTGACAATTCAGAGAAGAGGAAGAACCCGGACCTGTATGAAACCCTCCATACGGTGCGATGCCCATCTCGCTTGCCTCCATATTGTCCGTTGCGGTTCTCTGCAAGTTGTTCAAGTCGCAGGTGCAAAAGCAATCACTGCCTCCTGCTCCTATTCGCTCACAGGCGCCCAGCTCTGCTACACCAACAAGCCAGGATATGTCAAGCGAGGACGAAGCAGCAGTCTCGTACTTGGTCAGCACGCCTGCCGCTGCGGGTCCTGGGCTTGACCGCACAGGCGAGGCGCCACTCCCCGTGTGGCTCCCACTGAGGCACAAGCCCGAGGTGCTGTCACCAGCTGGAGGCTGGCCACAACTCAAGGCAGGTGGCTGCGCTCACGTGCCGAACGCCATGCAACGCTTTTCCTTGCGCCCAACGCAGCACGCAGCCCTCCCTGCACCGCCTTCCCACCTGCCCCGCACCCCTGGTCGTGCATTGCCAGGAACACAGTCAGCATTCCACAATGCAACTGTGCGCGTGCTGCTGTCAAGCTTATCTCACCCCAGCACTGTGATGGCTTTGCGCATGCTGCGCAGGCCGCGGTGGAGAACGGCGCCGACGCGGTGTATTTCGGGCTCAGCGACTTCAACGCACGCGCACGGTAAGTCACGCACGCACGCACACACGCACGCATGCGCAGATGAGAGTCACATTGCTGCTCCGGCAGCATGTTGTTGCCACCGCATGTGTGTTAAGGAACGGACTGGGCATTTGCTGCCCACAGGCGTCGCTATTTGCACAATTCAACGGTGTGCGCAGTACATACTGCGCATGTGCTTCACAGCGGTTGTTGCCACTGCACATGTGTGCAGCATGTGGCCCATCGAGTCCACCTGATTCACGTCAGGCATAGGGGTTAGGTACTAGGGTTCAGGGCTTGGGGTTTAGGGTCCAGCCAGGGGTGTACGGCATGGGGTCGAGGGTTGAGGGCATCTTGCACATACTGTGAGCCCCACAGCGCTTGAGCGCAAGCATCTCTGTCCGGCATGCGCTTCAGCAGAATGCGTGCTGGCAGGCAGGGCATGCTGGCGCTGCGCCCTGGCCTGGCCGCACTTCATTGCAACACAAAGGCGCTGTCAGTGTGTACCACCCAGAACCGCACACCTACCTCACCTTCGGTGCCCCCCTGACGATGCATCTCTCCTGATGCTCCCTCCACCTATGGTGCCTTGCTCTGATTCCCCTTCCCCCCCCCCGTCCCCCCCTCACGCACCACCATACCTCCGCAGTGCCAGCAATTTCACCCCCGAGGAGCTGCCGGATGTGATGACGTACCTGCATGATCGGGGGGTAAAGGGGTGAGTGCAGGACTGCATGGCATCAAATGAAATACCAATCGATATGTCGTGGGAGCGCTTTGCCAACACGGTATGCAGGGTCCCAGCGTGGCAGTTAACAGTCACCAGCGCTCCCCCCAGCTCTGCCGCCTCAGGCAGGGGGCTGCTGGGGCTACCTGAGTTACTGGAGGCAGCACCACACCAGTCCTCCCAATGCCGCACTTGGCAGCCACACCCACCATTGAGCGGTCTGCTCCACGCGCTAAACATGTGTGCTCATGCTGCTCTGTCCAGCGTCACGCCTTGTTTTGCTCTGCGATGTTCTGCGTGGCCGTTTTGAATGCCGAAATTACTGCACGCCTCTCGTTGTGCGCGCAGGTACGTGGCCATGAACGTGTTGTTGTTTGACGAGGAGCTTGAGGCGGCGGAGGCACGCGTGAGGGCCATGGCGGCTGCGCATGTGGACGCCGTCATAGTGCAGGTAGGTGGGGGACGAGGGAGGAGAGGGGGGGAAGGAGGAGAGCAGGGGGAGATTGTGTGGTGATCATGTTGTGCAGGTAGGCGCAGGTGGTGCGTTGACAGTACACGTTTGCAGGACAACGGCCGGTAGTGGGACAAAGCTGCATGTCATTTGATTTTCACAGCCATCCCATGTTCAGCTGTTCAGGACCTTGCTGCCAGCTCACTTACATCGATACATGCCCCGCAAGAGGGTACGTATTGTGCTTGAGTGTACGCGCGCATGCGTGTATGTGTGCATGTGTGCATGCGCCTGCGTGCAGGACCTGGGCCTGGTGGAGCTTATGCGACGCGTGGCGCCGGGGCTGCCGGTGCACGGCTCCACGCAGATGTCCATCACCAGCGCGCAGGGCGCTGTGTTTGCTGCCGGCCTGGGCGTGGAGCGCGTGGTGGTGGGGCGCGAGCTGAGCACGCGCGAGATAGCAAAGGTGAGGGCTTGGGGTGACGACGCATAATCTCATACCGTATTTGCACCTCTGACAGTGAGGAATTGATTAGAGAGCTGTGTGTGGCACACGATGAGTGATTGAGTAGAGGGCGATGCAGGCGCACACAAGGCATCCCCGTCCGTGACACTACATACCGATGGTTCCAGTCAGCAGCACCTCCTGTGCCCACCCATCTCGCATATGCACGTGCCCTCAGGCTGTCCACACTCTGATCGGCACTCTCTGATCCGCGCCACAAGATGACCTTGTTAGGAAGGCAGTAACGGTCGGATGTGCCACGGTCGGATGTGGAGTCATTGCTCCTTCCCTGCCTACGCCCCCGCCATGCACTGCCCTGGCCTCACTCATGCACTCACACTCTCACCACCGCGTCTTTATCTGCACGTATGCCGCAATGCACGCGGCTGTGGTTGCCCCTCATCTCACTCTTTTCCCCCTCCTGCATTGATGACAGGTGAAGCGCGGCGCGGAGGGCACGGAGGTGGAGGCGTTTGTGCACGGCGCGCTGTGCGTGAGCTACAGCGGGCAGTGCTTCTCGTCCGAGGCGTGGGGCGGCCGCTCCGCAAACAGGGGACAGTGCGCCCAGGTGGGCACCCGGGCAGGGGAGGGGAGCCGCGCTGCACTGCGGCCGACACACATGCGCATGGCGTCTTATCGTGCGGGAGTGCTATGTCGTTCTATATCTGCTCCAGCTTGCTGTTCTGGTGTGTGGGGGTCTTGCGTGTTGCGCGTATCTTCAGCGTGCGTAAAGTGTGTCTGTGACCGTTGGGGGCGGGCCGCGCCGCTGTTGCCTCCGGCTGGCGTTCCTAGTCATGGGCCTTCTTCTTGCCGCACATTTTGCTGATTAAACATTGTTCCTACCGTGTTCTACGCAAAGTCCTACTTGTAATGCCTACTCAAATGCACGTGTTCCCTGGTGTTCCTTCCCTTATTCTTGTACCTGCCCTGCCTGCCACCCTGCTGCCCCATCATTCCCTCACCTACCCACCTACCTGTTGCGCCAGGCGTGCCGTATGCCGTACGGGCTGATGGTGGACGGTCAGCTGGCGGTGGCGGGGGACGCCTCATACGTGCTCAGCCCTCAGGACCTCATGGCAGTGGAGCAGGTGGGCTGGGCGGCTTTGGGGGGGCTGAGGGGCTGGTGGCCACCAGCCCAACCCAGCCCAATGTGAATCGCACCTTGGCTGCGCAGTGCCCACTCCATGCATCTGCACCGACCGGCAAACAAAGCATCTGGCAGCGGACAACTACACGGCGTTGCGTACTTGTAAGGTGTGATGCTGCCTGTGCGATTTGTGCAACTGTTCCCACGCTGGCAGGTCCCCGACCTGATCGCCGCCGGCGTGAGCTGCTTCAAGATCGAGGGCCGGCTCAAGGGGCCCGAGTACGTGTCACTCACCACACAGGTAGGAGCGGACCCCTGGCAAAGGAGTTGACACGCTCTGAAGCCAGCACTGATGGAATCGCCATATCCTGACAGGAGTCCATGATTAGATTTCGCTTGTACTGTCCAGGTCATATGAGCTACAGGGTGGGCATTGTGTTGTGATCCTTGCACGCGGCACGGTTGTGAGAGAGTGTGTCGGAATTGCGGTGTACTGAGCAGCATGTGCGTACCGTGCGCAGGTGTACCGCAAGGCAATCGACCGCGCGTGGGACGCTCTGCTACAAGACCACGAGCAGCAGCAGCAGCAGTGTCAGCAGCAGCGCCAGCAACAAGCCTCAATCGCTGCGGCATGTGGGGCATCATCCCTCTCACCAGCGCCGGGAGCATCAAGCACTGCGCAGCAGCAGCCATCAGCAGCACAGCAAGAAGGCGAGGGCGAAGAGGGCCGCTGGTCTCAGCGCAGCGACGCCGACTCTGCTGAGGCTGCACAGCCCACAACCGCTGCTGCACAGCAGCAGCAGCAGGGTGGTGCTGTGGCTGCTGCCAGCACCGCCGGTGTCCCGCTCAGCGCTATGGCCGCCGCACGCAAGGCGGTGGCTCTGAGTGAGACCGACCTGACGGACCTAAGACAGGTAAGCGGCAGCAGTATGCGGCGGCGGCGGTGGCGATGCACCATCGCATGGCATTCACTGTAGTGCTTCTGCAGCCTGGACGTTGCATCTAACTGTCGTGCTGCCGGTTACACAGCGTCGCACCGCCACCGTGACCCATACCTGACCATTAGAAACGCTGCATTAGGAACACTCCCATTCGAGTCTCAGGCTGTCCTAGCGGTGCACAGCAAGGCCCCCGGAGGTAGGAGTGAGGAAGTATGCATGGTTGGCATGCCGTCTCGGAGGGGCTGGTGGGGCCACAAAGAAATTAAGGGTCGCAGGGTTCCATACGGTATACCTCCCCGGGAATCGAGATGGCGCCGTGATGAGGCAGGTCACTGCACTGTGGTGTGCAGGTGGCTGCCGCAAGCGGTGAAGCTCGAGCAGCACTAGCCTGCCTGCGCGCTGCGGTCAGCATGTCATGTGGTGTGTGTATGTGTGCCTCTGTGTCTGTGTGCATAACTCGTCACTCATCGCTCATCACTCACCTGCTGTGCGTGTTTCGCTCATCAGGTGTTTGCGCGGGGGCAGGACGGCGCACACCTCGGCCTCACGCCCGGATTCCTCATGGTGAGACCCTGCGGTACAGCACATCACAGCACGACACCTGAACAGCACAGCGCAGCACAGTCCCCTATCCACCCCTCCCTGGGCCCCCTGCTGGGTGCCATCGTCTTGCCGACCGGATCACGTTGTGTGGAGAGGGTGCGCATACTCACAGCATTTGTGAGCGTGCTCTTACACACCCAAGTATAGTGTATGATTGCCTGTGCATTGTTGGTTCCAATAATGGCGAAGGGTATGACTGCATGGCATCGTGCAGCCTCACAACAGCCAGCAGCCTAAGACACCAGCTACAGGCGCAAACTTCTGGCAATGGCACTGTGTCTGGTATCTGCAACTACCAGCTGGTTGGTATTTTGCCACACGCTTGTGCGTGCGAGCCCCGACATGCATGCGCAGAATGGCACATGCGCAGACTGGTCTCATACCTTGTACTTGTTTTCTTTAATAACTATGATAGGTTCATGGGGTGGTGGGTTGGGATTGGGGTGGTGACTTGAAATTTTGAGACCTAGGTAGGTTCTGATGGTACCTAGTCGCGTCCAATGGCGAATAACGCGTGTACTGAATGTGCGACATGTACTGATTGTACTGGGGCGTACCGTGGCGTTGTACCGCAGGGCGTGCGCCACCAGCAGCTCGTGCGCGGACGCGCGCCGCGCCACCGCGGCGTATACCTGGGTGAAGTGCTGGACGTCATCCTCCCAGCAGGGCGAGATCCCCCCAGCAGATCAGCGAGATCCAGATCCCGTCCCGCGCCTGCACCCACCCGATCTGGGTCAGGCCCGGACCGCACCGGCCGAGGCCTGCAGCCGCGCGCCGGCCGCGGCGACGGCGGCTGCGGTAGTGGGGAGGAAGACGACGGCGAGTATTCAGGCGCTACCCGGCAGCCGGTGGTGGTCGTGAGGCTGGCGGCGGACGTGGCTCGAGGCCAGGGCGTGGTGTTTGACGCGTCGAGGCCAGAGGAGCATGAGGAGGGCGGCTCGGTATACGACGTGCTAGCGGTGGCGGAAAGAGAGGCGCGTTTCAGCAAACACAGTGGTGGCTCAGCAGGGCGTGGCGGAGACTCCGCACCTTCGTATGTTGTGCAAGGGCCGCTGTCTGCATCAAGGTCGCCATCTGGGTCACCCAAGCTGGCGTCTGCTGGCGAGGTAGTGGGGCTCGTGTTTGGACCTGGGCAGGTGGACTTCGAGGCGGTCCAGGTGCGTTGGCGTTGGGACATAAAGTACATCATCTGTGTGCCTGGGCCCGTGTGGGTTCGACCGACGCACTCCTCTGACGTTGCACAATGTACAGTGGTACGCTGCAACATTTTGTGTATGCGAATTGTATCGGGACCACGGCTGATGCTGCCTGCATCCCAATCCCCAGCAGCAACCACCCTGGCCGCCAGCGTGCACACACTGTACTCCCGCATGAAGGTGAACACCAATTAGCCAATTAGCGTCATCAGCACATCATGGTACCGTATCTGTGCTCACCAGCATCGCATACGGGTCATCCTCCCTTACAAGTCACAACACACCCTGCTCCCCTCCGCCAACAGTCAGAGCTGTGGCACCTGGCTGCCTCCTGCTGCCCCTCACACACATGTGTGCGCGTGAATCAATGTACGCAGGCGGGTCAGCTGGTGTGGCGCACGTCAGACCCTGCGCTGCTGGGGCGGCTGGCGGCGTCGTGGGACGGCCTGGCGGGCGCCACGCAGCGCAAGCTGGGCGTGCACGTAGCGGTGCGGGGCGCGCTGGGGCAGCCCCTGGAGCTGGTGCTCAGGTGCGGGGTTGCCTGGGGTCGCCGTGTGTAGCAAGTTGTTCACAAACAGTCATCTGGAGCAGAGTGATAATGTGTGGTGATGGCCAGCAGGGCTTGAAGCCCCGCATGCTGCTCCTGCCAGGCTGACGCATGCCTAGCTGGCGTGCTGCATGAGAATTTGGAGATGCGGTGATTGATTGTCCATTAGCCGTTGCCAATCGGTATGTGCCACCATTACTAATGGCCGGCCACGACACCACACGCACTGTCAATCAATCATGCGCAACTGTGCCATCCCTACCCCGCCCCCTCCGACAGGGCGTACTCTCACACAGGCCACGCCACCAGCGGCGACGACGCCATCACAAACAACAACAACAGCAGCAGCAGCAGCAGTGGCCACCATAATGGTTCAGCGGTATCAGCAGCAGCAGCGGCAGCAGCATCTTCTGGTGGCTGTACGGAGGTGCGTGCCAGGTCATCCGTTGCGCTGGCGGCGGCGTCCAACCGCCCGCTGAGCGCGGCGGATGTGGAGGCTGGCGTGGGCATGCTGGGCGACAACAGCCTGGCGGTGGCCTCCCTGGACCTCAGCGGCCTGGACCTGACCCAGGGTGAGCGAGTGGTGCTCAGATATGCATCTGGCGGGTGTGTGTAGGAGGGGGAAGGGGGCCTGGCGCTACACCAGCGTGAGCGGTGGCGGTGGTGGTGGCGGTGGTGCTCAGATAGATGCATCATGCGGGTGGGTGGGTGGGAGGGGAGAGCGCGAGAGGCACCTACAGCTGGGTCCTCACGTAAGTGTCGCATGTGGGCGCTGGACAGGCCTGCCCATTGCCTTCATAACTGATTTGATGTACCTGGCGGCGGTACCGTAGTAGTATTACACCACTACGGTAATCAAACATAGGGCATGTTGTTAACATTATCTGTAGGTAACCGTAAAACAGGATACTTCAGGGGTTTTGGCTGTTGTATGGGCTTTTGGGTCTTATGGAGAAAGGACCAGGCATGGTGGTCTCTTGCCAAGAGCTGCGCTAACCGGCGATGGGCTGTTCACATTCAGCGCTACCTTTACAGCAACACCAACCATGCACCACCCACGCAAAGTCATAGCCCACCGGTTGGCGCAGCTCTTGGCGAGAGACCACCACGCCTTGTCGTTCCTTGATAAGGCACATGTCCAAGCCTGAGCACGTGCCCCAAAATGTCTCATAAAGCACTATGCCTCGCTCCTGTGACTTTGAGCTGCTTTCATGGAGTCAAGGGCGTTCTTGACCCATTGTGCAGCACAACGATGCAGGCGTCCTTGGGGCGTGCGCCGAGGTGGTGACCGACCTAGGTGGCGAGTGGAAAGCTGAGTCTGATGACATGCTCATGAATTGCCTGATAGACCACCGTTTCACCGGCGCTCAGCAAGGCTAGCTTGGGGTTGCCGAGCGCTGGTGAAGCGGTGGTCTATCATGCAGTTCACAAGCATATCATCAAACTCAGCTTTCCATTCACCGCCTTGGTCGGTCACCACCTCAGCGCATGCCCCATTCGGCCCTAGCACGATGTGGAGGAAGCGAAACGAGTGGCAAGTTCATCATAGGGTGGCTGGTTGTGAGCATGTGTGTTTAGAGTTGTTTGGTTCCCGTGGGGCCATGCAGTGTGCAGTGAGCATGTGTGTTGTGTTGCGAGCATGACGTGACGCACCGGGGATCAGCGCAGCGGGTGGCGAAGCCCCCGCCCCGCTGCTCATAAACCTGCAGAAACACGCGCTCGCCGCTCGCGGTGGCGCCTGTTGGTGCTACAATAGGACATGGCTGCTGCATACGTGATGCGCGTCGTGGCGCCCCTGGTTGGCCTCGTGTATGGTTGAGCGCTGCCGCACACGCGCAAAGGTCCGGGGGTACATCCCAGCAACATCGCTTTCTGCACTCACGTCACTCATTCACGGTGAATCCTTCACTTCCATGTGCTACGGGTAGTGCCAACTTGAGGGGAGCTTGGGTGCCCAGCTACGTATGGCACTGTTGCATTGCTGCACATTTTGCTGGCATGCCAAGCACAAGGCTATGCATGATGTGCGCGTGCGGATTTGGGGCAGGGCGCACGTGAGAAAGCAGGGCCGGTTGTGAGGTCCAAGGCATGCAACATGCATGTACCGGCCTCAACCTGCTACGAGTACGCTGCGTTGAGGGCGGTACCGTACGCCGATGGACATACGCTCATGTGCCGCATGTGTGCACCTCCGCGCCTCAGTGTGCCGGCTTCTGTCCGCTCCCTCCCTGCCCTCCTCCTTCCCTCTCCCTTGCACCCCTCTCCCCTCATCCCTGCAGGCCTGTTCCTGCCGGCGTCTGAGATGAAGGCGTTGCGTCGCCGCGCGGCGGACCTACTGCTAGACGCGCTCCGGAACCAGCGGTACGCCTCCTGGACGGCCAGCTTGGCTCCGGAACCGGTCCTGCCGGGCCTCCTGGCGCAGGCGCGTGACGCGCCCGCCGAGATGCCCTTCGTGGCGCCGCTGCCAGCTTCATCGCACAGCCATGTGGATTCTTCATCGTCAGTATCCACACCATCGTCATCATCATTATCCCCTCAGCCTGGGGGGGATTCACTCGTACCGCCTTCAACGCAGCAGTCCTCGCCTTCATCGCTTTCATTAGCAAGGGCGGAGGCGGCTGCAGCTTCCTCAGCGCGGCCCGGCAAGGGCGGCACCGCCACGAGCGCTGCCGGCGCGGCGCCGCTGCTGCGCGTGCTGTGCAGGACCCGCGAGCAGGTGAGCGTGTGTTAGTGCTTCATGGTGGGCCTGCACCTGAGCGGTCCCATGTCAGCACTGCCCGGCCGCCAGCTTTATACGATAGTACACTCTTGTTGTGCTCTGTTGTGCAGTCATAATGGGATGGAAAAACACGTTGAACTGTATCACACGCAACCCTGCACGATGCTGATGTACGGCACCGAGCCCCTGTGGCCCTCTAGCACGCCTTATGCTTAGGTTGGTGACACCTCCCCTGCTCGCCTGGTCCCTGTTTTGGGGAAGTATGGACCATTTGGCTGACACGCTCCCGATGTAACTTGACACCAGCATGGTGAGACCAATGTGTGACGTGGGTATACACTTCAGTACTTCACACTTGCACCACTACAATCAACTGTACAGCATGTACTGTGGACGGTATTGCAGGTCGAGGCTGCGCTGACCGTGCCATGGCTGACTGAGATCATCCTGGACTTCTTAGAGGTACGTATGTATGTGTACCGCCTGGTGTACCGCCTGGTGTACCGCAGTACTGCATGCACCCGGAGGCCATGCCACACCTTGGAGTGCAAGCTCTGAACAGTAATGTGCACGTCAGGCAGCGCACACCAGCAAACCTGCAACGCACCGCTCAACGCCCACTTGAGGGCTTATGCAAACCATGGCGCTGGTTGTACTGGCTGGGGTGGCGGCGCGTGTGTGCAGGTGCACGGGCTGAAGGAGGCGGTGGCGGCGGTGCAGGCGGCTGGCATACGCGCGGTGGTGGCCACGCCGCGCATCCTCAAGCCCGATGAGGTGAGGGCTGGTTGATTGAGGCGCAGACCACCACCACCACCACCAGTCCTCATGTCGAGGGGAGTGTCGGCCTCGGCTAGAAAGGCTGAGTGTGAATTTTGGATGGCATGTCGGGCAGCTCAGCCAGGAATCAGTATGAGCGGTATCTACCGCCACCCCAAAGTCTCAAACCCAACCCCCGCTGGCTGCTCGCCACAACCCGAGCCCATGCCCAAATACATGATACGGGATGTGCGGTGCAAGACAGAGCCCGATGGCCCACCTGCTACGTAACAGGACAGCCATTGTATGGCGGGGTGCTGATCTGGTCTGGTCTGGTCCGTGTACCGTGTGTGCGCTGCGCCCCTACTGTACCCGCAGGAGCGCCTGTGGCTGTTCTACCTGCGCCTCCACGCAGACGGCCTGCTGCTGCGCAGCGCCGGCATGCTGCAGCAGCTCGTGGCGCTGAGGACCACACAGCAGCAGCAGCAGCAGCAGGCGGCCCAGCAGGGCTCAGCGCAGGCGCTGCCGACCGTGCCGCCCCTGGAGGGTGACTTTTCACTTAACGCCGCCAACGTGCTATCCGCCGACCTGCTGCTGCGCGCAGGCCTCAGCCGCCTGGTAGGTAGGGGGGTGATGCAGGATAGATTATTAGATTACAGATCCTAACCTTGGCTTAACGCGTTCAGTGTTGGCCTGTTGTTGCCTGTTTGCTTGACTCGCACCTGCTAGAGTTTTCTGTCCTCATCTGAGGGGAGTGTCGGCCTCGGCTGGAAAGCTCCAAATGTAAAACAAAGTCTGTACAATCTATAAAATCTGTTACATACCGGATCTCTCAGCACAGCATCACGCCGGCACATACGCTGCTCACCTGCACATGATCCCCGAATGGATACCTGAGTGGGAGCGTGCGGGTATCTGTGGTGGACCGCTGCTGCTGCCACTGCTGCTGCCACTGCTTGCCGCTGCTGCTGCGCTGAGAGTGCACTGTCAACGTACGCCGTACGGTACTGCATGTCATTAGCTGCATCCACACCTGACACATGCATTGCCCATCAATGCGCATCGCACCACCAACTGTGTATGCCCCTCACCTGCCAACACCATCACCATCATTCTGCTGCCAGCGCCATGCGGGGGCCCGTGCCTCACCTGCACAGGCTGCCATATACCTCAAATCCACCATCACCTGCATGCACCTTACCTGCATGTACTTATAGCGACTGTATGGTGTTGCGCCTGCCATGCACCCCCGCGCTGATGAGTGCAGGCGCCGACGTACGACCTTCACGCGGGCCAGATGGCGACGCTGGCGCGCGGCGTGGGCGCACGCGCCGCCCACCTGGAGGCTGTGCTGCACCAGCACCTGCCCATCTTCCACACAGAGCACTGCGTGTTCGCCAGGTGGGGCGCCCGCCTGAGGACCGCTAAGCCGTGATGAGGGTGTATGAGACACGCTTGCCTGGAGTGTGTGATGCCGTTACTGTATGCCCAACTGCTCACTTCTGATGACTGGTGGATGGTGTGATGGTGGATGAAGCGATGAGCGCAGGGTGCCATGCGCACTACGGAGTACTGGCATGCAAGTAACAGCACGTTTGCAGGCTGCATGTGAACTGCGTGATGTGTCGTGCGTACGCAGTGCCGCTGTGTGTGAACGCATTGTGGTTTGCCGCACACACTGCGTTTGCATGTGGTGCACGATTTGCGAGTGTGCGAGGCAGCATTGGGGCTTACAACTCCATGCATTGGGTATATGTAGTTCGCTGCAAGCCTGGTTTGCATGCTACGACCACATCATGGTGAAAAGACCGATACCCATCAGCGCATCGAAGTCAACCACCATTGAGCCCCATCAGTACTGAGTGAGAGATCCCTTAGGAACCCGGGGTGTTGTAGTGTTATTGCTCCTCTGGCATACAGCATCCCTCGCGCGTTACCATGAGCGGTCCCTCATGCATATACCCTACCTTGTGGCATCCCTCATGCAATAGACAGTAGGCAAGAGGGAGGAGGGATGGGAGCGGTGGCAGGGGACGGCACTGGTGGGCGGGAGCTGATGGCAGCATTCCAGGCCACTGCATGCAGCAGTCATTCATGTGCAGAGCTGGCGGCTGAGTAGCAGCTCAGGGTTGTGTGATTGCATCGGCGAGTGGTGGTAGTGCTGGCCACACAGGCCCATGCTCGCGCAATCTGCCCGAGGTCCCCTGCTCCAGCTAATCATGCTCCTGCTTCTCCTCCTAAGCCTGCCTCCCCCTCCCCCGCCCCCCCAAATGCCCCCCATCGCTCCCATGACCCTGCGCATCACCCAACCGGCCGCCGCTGTGTCCACCCCCTAGGAACCCCTGAAACCCCATGAAATCCCCTGAACCCCCCCCCACTGCCACTGCCACTGTACCTGCGCTGCTTCTAACGGTCTATAGGTTTCTGTCGTCCGGCAACAGCTACGTGGACTGCGGGCACCCCTGTGAGCGCCACAGCCTGAGGCTGCGTGACGAGGCGGGCAGCCAGCACCTGGTGCTGGCGGACATGGGCTGCCGCAACACCGTCTTCAACGCGCAGGCGCAGTCGGGTGAGTGAGAGCTAGACCGCCCCTCCAGGCGCTGTGCGCGTGCTGCGCTTTGCCCGTGTGGCGCTTGTGTGCGCCGACTTGGCTTTGACATCGAGGTTTCAGCAACTCGTACAGCCACCCAGCCACCCAGCCATATGTGCAGTGGCACCAGCAGTGCTGCTGGTAGGGTCGTTGCTAAGCTTGCTGGTTAACACTTCACAGCTCCGTTTGGGCTGAGGCTGGTGGTGGCGTGCTGATGTGTCCAGCTGTGTCACACACCACCCTCTTCTGCTTGCCTGGTCCCCATCTGGGGGGGGGCATGGGCCGTGTGGCCAACACGCTCCTGATGTAACATAACATAACACACCACAAGAGGCCTGTGTCGGTGTGGGCATGGCTGCTGGAATGATGTGCGTGTGGCTGCACGAGCGAGGGGGTGCTGTCACATGCGGCTGTTCACATGCACAAAAGCATGCATGATTGTGCCATTACCTTAGCTGCTGCTGTGGCGTTGGTGCACTGGCACAGTGTTGTGGCCCCCGTGCCCCTTGCTCTCCACCTGCTTCATGTCTATCATGATTCACGCATCCTACATGCGTGGTGTGCATACGCGCAGGCCTGTTCTACGCGCGTAACCTGGTGCGTGCCGGGTACGGCGCGCTGCGCGTGGAGCTGGTGGATGAGCGGCCGGAGCATGTGGCGCCACTGCTGCAGGGCTACAGGTGAGACAGCTGGCCACTAAGCGCTTCTTGCATGCAGGGCTACAGGTGGGTGTGAGGGTCAGCTGGCCGCTACTGAGCAACACCGCTGAAGAGTAGTGCAGCGTGCCTTGCATGCAGGGCTGCAGATGAGCGGGTCTGGGCCAGCTGGCCACTGAGCAACTGACAGACTGCGGGCCGTTTCGCACTGGGGTTCAGGCTTAGGGGGCAAATGTGAGGGGGCAGGTATGCCCTGGATGGGGTTTGACACGGTGCTGTCGGGCTCAACTCAGCTGGGTTTGAGTGCCCAGCGTGTCTTCTATGCAGGTGTGGATGGCGGGTGGCACGTCTGCTGCTGCAGGCAGCAAAGCAGCAGAGGCGGTGCAGTGCATGCACGGTGCAGTGCATGCAAGGCCCTTGGGGTGTTGTGCTTGTGGCTTTGTGTGCTGCCACGCGCGCGGGCGCTGTGTACCGTGGAAACGTGCCTTGTGTTGAAGGTTTGACGCACAACAGCGTAGGCCGGTGGTAGGCTAACAAGTGCTAAGGGGTCAGGCTGGCAAGCTGAGCCGTGCTGCAGTTTTGTGAAACTTGAGGGCGAGGCAGCGCCAAGACGCAGAAAGGTTGTTTGGAAACCACGCACGCTGCGGGCACACCCTCACACCCACACGGAAGCTCCTACGGACCAACCCTGCACGTGCGTGCTTTGCGCTCTTGCTTTCCTCAGGGACGTCTTACTGGGCAAGCGTGGCCCCGGCGAGCTGTGGCGCTGGCTGGGCACGCTGCCCAACGCCACCGGCTACGTTGCGGGCGTCAGCGCGGGCTCGCTTCAGGTCCACAAGGAGCGTAGCGCAGCGACGTTGAGGCCCACCGCGGCGGAGAACAAGGCAGCAGCCTCGGCAGGTTCCAGGCACTAGGGACCCACCCGGACTGCGCTTTTCACCTGCTTATGTAACGTAAATGTTGGTCTCAGGATTGTTGGTTTGGGTGTGCACCTTCACAACTGTGGCCAACCGCCACCTGCCAAAGTGCACAACCAAGCCAGGCCCCCCAAACATTCGTGTAAGCGGTTCAATAAGGGACCACGGACATACGAAAGCTTTCCTTACCTGCCTTGAATTTCTGGAGGGTTTCCTGTTGAGCATAGGTTGATCATGCAAGCCTCCCACCATATTGAAGGTTGTGGGTTTCTGTGCCCAAGGAGGGTGTGCGCATACTACCACCCCACACAATCATACAAAATGATTCGTCGCTGAAATCTGAGCACTACATTGACCCGCGTTCGCCCGCACCGTCAAACAAGTTGTCCACTCGCCACTTGACGTGCTTCAACAAGGATGCAGACCTTCCGTGCTGGAACCCAGGCTCCGACAGCACCCTGGCAGCATGCACACAAACCAGCGGCACTGCCCAAGCCTAGCGCAGCTCCAAGGCGACCCCAGCGGACTCACGTCGTTGTGCAGGCCAGCACAGGTGAGCGCTGGGCGAAAGCTCCTGCGAAGTTCGTAGGCAAGGTGGCGTTCTGCGCTGCTTTGCCCATTGCCTTGAGCAAGTGAGTTTTACAGGACCCCACATCACTCTGTGACCTTGTTTGATGCCACCACAGGTTACTATCAAGTGCTTGGCATTGCACACACCGCCACAGTTGTGGAGGTGAAAACAGCTTTTCGACGCTTGGCGCGTGTGTGGCACCCTGACAGGCACCCTGACAAGACGGTGAGCAACTGTGACAGTGCTTGCTTACCCCTTGCTGGGGACAGGCCACCAAGCCCTGTCCCTATAGCACATTATTAGACTCATGTACACCGAGGTACATACCGTCTTGGTGAACGATACCAGCTGGAGCAGCTGAGAGCGAATCATACGAAAGCATGCAAACACACTGATATGTGCATATCTCCTCCTTTTCAAGTGATGTTGTGAGCTCTCCACTATGCTAGAAGCAGACAGCTTGCTTTGTCATGATATGGAATTTACCGTAGGATACTTCAACCGTGCGTGTACCTTTGGGCGCAGGCAAGGTTGCTGCTGGTATCAAGATATTGTCCTTGATAACCACAGTTGGCGTGTTTTGATACCTGATGCAGGTCTGGGCCAACGCGTATTTCCGCAAGCTGCTCGAGGCGTATGAAATCTTGTCGGATGCGCAGAAGCGGCGCCAATACGACTTTGACCTCTTCAAGGTGTGACACCCTCTGTTGACCCGCTGATTTTCAATTCTGCGTTCTACGCATCAAGGTGTAGACGTTTTGTGTCTTTTGCGCACAGTGACGTGTGTGTGGGAGTGTGGTTGCCGATGACACACCTCTGTTGTACCACGCATCGCATGGAGCTGACCGCACGACCTTGACACTGCTGCCCGATGTGTTCTACGTGTGTGCAGACGATGAGGGCACAGCGGTCCCAAGCGCCGCCAGCTGCGCAGCAGCCCTGGGCCGCCGCCCAGCGCACCTCCGGTCAGGTGTGGCCGCCCTCTCAGGCAAGCGCCACAGCATACAGCAAGACATCATCGCCCTACTCCAACGCTTCGCCTTCCTACAGCAATGTGAGCCCAAATTCCGCCTCAAAAACAAGCTATGGCACAACCCAAGGCAGCTCCTCAACATCATCGTCATCGTACAGCGGCAGCTCTTCAAGCTCACGTACGAACCCTAGCAATACAACAGCTAGCAGCAACAAGGCCACTCAGCAGCAAGCTCAGGCCAAGCCATCCACTGCGGCGAGCAGTGCAAGTAGCAAAACAACTGAGAAGGCTGAGTGGGACTGGCGAACGTCATGGAGGGAGGTAGCGTCTCAGTACGTTGGCAACGTGACCGGGACCGCAAGCAAGACCAGCAGCAGCACCACCATGTCAACAGCGAGCAATGCAGCAAGCAGCTGGAATCGCAGTGCTGGTACCACCAGCACCGCATATGCGAGCACCACACAGGCGAGGCCAAGCACTGCTCCAGTGGCGACCGCAAACCCCAACACCAACAAGCCGGTTCCGCATGCGCAGTACGCGGCATACAGCACGCCCTGGTACACTGCCGGTGCATCGTTTGTTAACATTAGAATGGGATAGTTGCTGCTGGGTGTTGCATTCATCCCGGAGTTTTGTTCAAGCGATGCAGGCTGGCAGGTTGGGTGGTGTATATGGCCGACCCTGAACACGTGCGTGACACACTCCATGTATTTTTGTGCATCTTAAATTGAACCATCGCCAATAATCGGTTCGGGTATTGGGTTTCCTGCAGATCGCACCTGCTGTGTGTGACACTCCAATGCGCCTGTTCCATAACAACATGCGCCACACACGGACGTATGCCGGCTTCTGGGCGCTCAAACTCGGAACATCCACAACACAAGAGAGAATACGCGACAAACACGCTCGACTCTTGTTGCAATTTTCCCCAAGCATGCGCTGCAGCATACGCAAGGGCTTGCAGTTCACCGTATCACTTCCGTGATCAGCCCTGGCATGAGCTGCAATCCTACTGTGCTGCTCGCAATTTCTGTTGTAAAAGGACCGGGCAAGTGATTTCCCGGTTTTCTGGTCCTGCTGATTACGCGCCGTTCCTGCAAGCGGTCCTGCAAGCGGTCAGCTCTGTGCCACCAAACACCGGGACTTTTCAGTTGACATGTTGCATAGTGAAGTCAAAGCTTTGAGCTGTACGCTGCGCTGCCTAGGTATCTGGGACTGCACCTGATGTTCACAATGCCGTCGTGTACCATGCGGTCCCGCTTCAATTGCTCGCTGCGCGAGACATACTCTGTTTGCAAGCAGACCTCAGGACTTCTCTACCTGCCCTGCCTCTTGCCACTGTTATCACTTGAAGTAGAGTTCCTTGCCTTGGGTTGCTATCTCTTGACTTTTCGCGTCTATCGTTGGAGGACCTGACAAAGCGTTGGAGGAACTTGGCACGATGCAGCACGGCAGCTTGCGTTGTTCTTTCTCAGCTAGCCGTAGGCCTTGTGTCACGGTCACAGCTGTGACAGGTAGGGACTTGCTGTTGATTTCAGCTTTTGAAGCAGAGCCACAGCTCCACCAAAGTGCTGACCCAGTGCTCTATTGGTCGTTCGCAGGCCACTATGCAGTCCTAGGTGTCCCTGCAAACGCTTCGTTCTCTGAAGTCAAGCAGGCGTGGCGTAGGAAGGCCAAGCTCTTGCACCCTGACCACAACCGTAATGTGAGCCAACAAGCACTAGTGTGTTTTGCCGACAGCCCTCCAGTCATCCCAACAAACTCAGTGCCCTACAGTTTGTGTACTCCAGAGGTTCACTCTCCTTCTGCTTTCCCCGTTGATTGTGTAGGTGGAAGCCGCACAGCAGTTCAAGGTCGTTCGACAGAGCTACTTGGCTCTTGCGGACTTTGAGAAGCGCAGAACGTTAACAACATACACACAGACCTGGACTGAGCCGCAGGTGCGACCCAGCAACATCACCCCTCAAATCAGCCCATCATGTGTTGTATACCACGGTCAAAGTTGGTTGTGTTGGAATGAACCAAGTGTTTGGTTTTGTTCATGGACTGCGCAGGTACCGCTGAGACAGGCACCTGCACAGCCTTCACCCTCTCCTTGGGGCTCGTATGCGTCTCCCAACACTGCTGCTAGGAATTCGACCAGCTACCAGTCAACGTCAACCCACCAGCAACAATCGCACAATGCACGAAACCACGCACAGTCAAAACCAGCAGACGACCCAAAGCCGCGCGCGAACGCCTACACTGCCACCAGCACAACCACCAAAAGCTCGACTGCATCCACAACGTCAGCCACGCGGAAGGAGGCTAAGGACCGTCATCAGGACCAGGCTCATCGAGCTAGCACCGCTCAGGCGCCTAAGCCCAACAACTGGCATGCCGCCCAGTCGTTTATTAAAATAAGCATCGAGTAAGGCCAGGCAGATCAAGCTTCTGCACCATCTGGTGCGCTCTCCGATGTGTTTGGCCAAGTGCAGCATTCCGGTCCTGGCTTGGTTTGGTTTTATGGTTTGCCCAGCGACCTTGCTTCCTTTGTATTTTTACAATCTGTGCCCCGTACTGTATGTTTGGTCTTGCCCGAGAATAGCAATTTGGCGGTCCTCCTGGTGACCTGGTGCATGCGCAGCGAATGTGCGTTCCCTTGACAAGGCTGCGGTGACCTGTTGGTGCACCGTGCCGTCCACACTACCACCGACCAAAATCACTCCAAAATGACCTGTTTTGACACTGACTTTGGACACATTGACAGCAGGCGCTTCCACTCTTCACGTCATGGGTGTGGGCATGTGTGGTGCTTGCCTAACCGCTGCGGCGCAGCACACCAGCCCCACACGCCACCATCTCAATCTGGTATCATTGTGGATACCGTAGGAACAGTTTGACATGACATCCTCTCTAATGGGCTGCATGCTGCGACCAACGCATATGTGGTGAATTCGATGCTTGGTGATGGCCTAACTTGCGCGCAGCGTGACTGCACCATTTAATCATTTTCCCTCCCCTGAACTATCATTATATATGGTACGGTAGGCATAGCATACGGTACGATAGTTCAGCATGCTGCAACGCTACACACCCACCACTGTGTTTCCAGGCGCACACCTGCCCTGAAGTGGCTGAGAGCAGAAGATTCTGTACTGTGGCCGCGTGTTGTCGGCGTTTGGGACTGCCCGTTGTTTGTTGGGTGGATCTCATTGTTTGGTTCATCGGTTGGCGACGTGTCAGCAGTCCCCCCTGTACTGACATGCACAAGCTGTTCTGCGCTGCGCTGCGACGCTCGCTTTGTCTCTTGCCACGCTGTTACGCGCCTGTTTGTTCGCTGCATGCATGGCACGGGTTTGCGGTGCAATACTGTTGCTAGCCTGCGCCTGATGTTGGCGCGCACTGGCTGGCTGGCTGGCTACACCTTGTACCACCACAACGTAGTGGCCAGCCAGCCAGCCACCCCCTGCCCATGTAATTGCATTCACACATTCTGCTGCTGTCGTGTGCGCGAGCTGCACTGTACTGGTGCTCGCCCGTGAGGTGCTGCCATGCAGGTGTGGTGAGATGTGGGGAGTTAGTTGAGGGTGAGGTGAAGCAGGCAAGTGTGGTGGTAGCGCCTGCAGCATGCTTGTCCCCTGCCTAGATACACCCGCATATCCGCTTGTAGACAGACGAGCACGCCAGGACACGCACAGTGTGTGCTGCATGTACTGCGTCACCAAGGTCTACCCTCCACAGCAAAGCAAGCACGACTGGATACACCCTGCGTGCACCTCGTCCCAGCGATTTCATCCCCTCCCACTCCATCCCACCAGCCAGCCCCTCCCCACCACTTAAGCCCTCTCCTCCGCGTTCCTTCTGGACCGCAGGCTTGCAAGGATAGGCAGGCAAGCAAGCACCAGAGCTTTCCGTCAGGCCAGACAGTGCCTGCTGCCCTGGCACGCTGCGGTTGCAGCGGCGCAGGAGTCGCGCTCTGTAGTGCGCCAGCCTGGTGCGCGCGTTGTTCTGCACGCGCCATGCAGAACAATGTCTTGATGCAGGTTGATGCATGAATGTGTCCATGCTCTGCATGACGCACAAGATACATGAACCCCATCCATCGTTGACACATGCGAGTGTCATGTGTCTGGTATTCGCGCCTCCCGTGGAGGAGCCTGACTTGGGGGAGCCCATGCTGATGCAGTGTGGCCGACAATGCGCAGCGCCAGTCCAGGCCGGACGCATGAGTGCACGTTCCAGGCAGCAGCGGCAGCCGCACCCTTGCTGTGATGAGGCCACGTAAGAGCGTGAAGCAAGCGTGCAAGCGAAGCACCAGTAAGGCAGCGGAAGGTGGATGGCTCACCTACATGCACTACCGGGGCGCGTGTGTGTTTTGCTATTGAGCCGCGTGGTTCCGTGAGGCAAGGCAGCGTCCTTGGTGGTTCGAAGTGGAGGCACGTTGTTCCAATCAATTGGATAAGGCTGAGCGTTATGTGATTCACGTAGTGAGAACCTGTTCGGTTCACCCTCGCCCAACCCTTGTCATCAGGGCCCACCCGAAACCACTGCTTTCACTTGCAGCCTATTAGGTTGCAGATTTACACATATACAAGCAATGTACTATTCGTTTGTGTTTGTTTCTGATACACTGTGTCATTGAGCAACCTGTCTGAGAGTGGCTAACCGCAGCGACACTTGTATACAGTCAGCAACGATGGTCAGAGTGTTGGGACTGCTGCTGCTGCTCATATGTAGCTCATATGCACACAGAGGTCAGTGTACCTTTGCTGGGCATTCATTTCGGCTGGTGTCGGATGTAATCCTTCAGGCAACGCTTACGTGGTTTTTGGTCCCTTGGGTGTCACCTGCAGGCACACATGTCGGTGTGAACGACCAAGTGTGCGACACCTGCATCGTAGCAGTTCGTGTGTTGGAAGATTTCCTGTGCGATCCAGCCGCTGCCGAGTTCGTGGTGGGTGAAGGAGCCTGTCAGACAAACAAGGGTTCAACCATATAGTCCTTGTCGACAGAATCGTTCCTGTATATCACTTGCGTACCCTTTGCCATTCAGAGGTGACACCTGCCTGCTGTGACTTTCACGCTGCCACCTCTTGCAGCTGGAGCTTGTGGAGAAACAGTTGTGCCCCAACACGCCTGACCCCCAACAATGCCGTGACATTTCCGAAGCAATTGTGAGAGCAGCTTGCAACCTGCTTGGTCGGCGGTGTGGTGGAGTTCCCAATGCGCTATTTCTAGCTTGACTGTGTGCTGCAACCAGCTACGCACTTTTGTTGTCCCACTACGGCGCCAGCAACACATAGTTGTTGGTATGCACGCACAGGTCCCAGTGCTTCTGGAGTGGCTGCGTGCGTCGGCCACGCCTGCTGACCTGTGCTCAAGTGCTGGAGTCTGCAGCGCAGCCATTGCTGGAGACCCACGGTTAAACAAGGTGACTTGACGTGACCGTGGCCATCCGAACTGCTAATCTGACGGTACCCCCTGCCCCACAGGGTAGTGCTGTGAGCATGGCCACAAGTGCCTCCCGCTGCCCGTGGGTCGTGATATTCGAGCCTATGTGCTTCAACTATCTTGGGCAAGCTCCTGGGGGACGTTGCCACGAAACGCTGGTGTGGCACGGTGTGGAGTGGTTCCGGTTGCAGCACCGGGAAACTGCTCATGTGCGTTCGCTGCTTCTCCTTTCCGCACAGGCCCACACCGTCAAGGATGGCATGGAGTGCCCCCTCTGCGAGTTCGTAATCAACAGGGTGAAGACTGCGCTTGCAGACCCCACTACGCAAGACGAAGTCAAGGAGGTGCGTGAGAGGTCCTGTTCCAGCCAGCGGCCAGCTTGCTCTGTGGTGCGGTAGCACTTTTGCCTGGCCCTTTGTGGCTCGGTTGCACACCCACATAGCTTGTAACACAGACTGTGTGGGGTGGGACTACAGCCAGTGAAGGGCCAGGCGTGTCACCCAAGGGATAGGTGACATACGGCGCCGTCAGAATAAAGGCGGTCTGGCACTGCACAGGGCGTTCGGGGTTAGGTTACGGGCGTGTCTTTGGTTGTGGGCATGCCAGGGCAGCTTGCATGGTGAATTTGAGGATGAATCAGGATGGCGTGCAAGCCGCGCCACAGCGGCCGGTTGGGGCGTTGTGGCGGCGCTGCTTGGCACTTGATGCTGGTTTGAGGGTGTCAGGAGTGACGGGCGATGATGAGCATTGCGTCAAGCGGACGTAATGATTGCCTGAATGGGGTAATGCTGCAGCGCGCCTGCCAACCTGTGCCATGTCACGTGTTGCCACCCGCAGGCCGCACTGGCTGCCTGCAACGAGCTGCCCAGCGAAATGGTCGCCGGCTGCACCGACATGGTCAACACCTACGGTGCGTGTACCGCATGTACCGCATGTACCGCAAGCACTGTACTGCAGGACTGCTGCTGTACCTACCGTCGCGCCACCAGTAGTCCTTGCTTGTCCACGCTTGCCAGCGTGCACGTGCAAAACAGAATTACCTCAACCCGATGCAACCTGACTTGCCTCTGCACCATGGGTCTCGTGTGGGGTTCTGTCGTGCAGAGGCGTTGCTGGTGGCGATGGTGGAGTCGTCCGACACGCAGCAGACGTGCGCCTTCATGGGGCTGTGCCTCGGCACGCTCGCACGCACGCTGCGCCCGGGCCCGCTGCCGCTGCCGCTCGTCCTTGCGCTCCACTCCGCACGCCCCCGCGTCGAGGCTGCGCTCACAGCGGGCCACCCCGCCATGATCATCGCCGGCAAGGCGGGCGCGGCGGCCACGGCTGGCGGTGGCGAGGGCGCGGGCGGCGGCACGGCGGGTCCAGGGGGGCTGATGCGGCCGCTGCCGCCGTCCTTCTCCTCCGCGCACCCCGTGGCGGACGACAGCACGTGCGCGATGTGCAGGGTGGGTGATGGGGGTGCGGTTGGTGGTTGCAGTGCTCCTGATGCGTGTGTTAGGGGTGTTTGTTCCCATGGGGCTGGGGCTGTGCAGTCTGGCCATGCATCGTGCTTCCCGTGCGGAACTCAGACATAAACTTACTGCGACGAGCTCCCAGCCTGGTTGGCCTGCCCTGACATTCTCCATTTCGTTCTCACGAGGGCCCAAAATAGCGTATCGTGCAACCCTACAGCCCTCACATGCTCATTGACTGACTGAATGGGTCGTCCCTGAATGACTGGGTGCCTGGCTGAGTACTTCTCATGCTCGGTTGTGCCTGTTTTCCCGTGCGCCCCCTGCAGCTGCTTGTGCTGGAGGCGCACACGCTGCTGTCCAACCCCTCCGTCCAGAACACCACCGCCGTCTACCTCAAGTCCATGTGCGAGTCTGCGCCCACCGACTGGCGTGACACCTGCCTCTCCACCGTGGACACCTACCTGCCCTCACTCTTCGCGGCGCTGCTGCAGTACACCGCGCAGCCGGACCCCGTGTGCCAACAGATCCAGATGTGCGCGCCGCCGTCCTGGCTGCAGCAGCTGGTGGGCGCGCTCCTGCACCACCGCCCTTTCCCCGCCGCGCTCGGCCTGATGGGGAAAGGCGCGACGCAGCTCATGCAGGGCCTGCACCTCGCATCCGGCGACCATGCGGATGCCGCCAGCCAGGTGGTGGTGGAGCGCATTGTCAGCAGCAACGCCGGTGGTGACGCGACTGACGGCGGGTCGGTGTCGTCTTCGGCGTTTAGCGGGCAGCAGGCGGCCTCGTCCACCGGCAGCGCGAGCGGCTCTGAAACCAAGCGAAACCACGGGTGGCACGCGCGCCACTTCCACAGCAGCATGAGTGTGGAAGAGTACGAGGACTCGGAGGATAAGGCGCACAGGCTGCTGGACGACGACATCGTCGTGTGAGCGGTTGAGCTCAGGGCGGCAGTGTGCCAACACTGTCAGCAGTCCACAGCTTGTCGGATGATGACGTTGTCGTCTGACCAGATGAGGAGGAGAGTGTTTACTGGAGGTATACAGCCAGGAAGGGCTCAGCCTGTAGGATATGCTTGGTGGTGACTGTCAAAGCAGTGAAGCACAAGCGTGCCAAGAGTTCATGATGTATTCATGGTGTGCTGCAGGGCAGCCGGTGTTGGCTGGCAGTGTGCCAAGATTCCATGACGGTGTGCTCTCAGCCGGCCGGTGTAGCGCATGCATTGATGCTTGGACACACACAAACGGTCCCTACTCCTTATGAACGAAGCGGAATAAGCCTTTTCAAGGCGTTGCCAGTTTGCCATACCAGACGCAACGGATACCGTTGAGTGGGGACTGACGCAGTTAAGCCACCGGGTTTCGGCGAGGATAGCAAGGACAGGGCGGTGCAAGGGAGATGAGAGCGCATTGCCGTCCCTTGTTAGGCTTTGTTTATGTGCCGGTGTGCGGCTTGCCACACTGCGTACGACTCCTGCGCCGAGCCGATTGCCTTGTGCGCAATTGTTAGCCCCTCGTTGGCTATCATTCGCCCTGCTGTCATGCTCCCGCCACATCGCTGTACCCGTGTTGCTGTACAACATAGCTGCTGGCTGCTGATGATACAAGTTTACATAGATGGGCACCCGCGGCAAGGCCGCACATGCATGTAGCAGTATCATGCAGTTTGCGGAATCATCGCAGTTGCGCACGTTGTACATGCTGACGTACCGCGCAGCTTTACATGAGCGGCCTGTATCAACAGTGGTAACAAAGCAACCGCAATCTCAATCACAGCTGCATGTTATGTCCGCGTGGCAGCATGTGACGTTGCCTGGCGATGTGCACGAAGCTTCATGAGGGTGCATGTGCTGTGTGCACTGATACATACATACCAGTATGCTACACAGAAGGACGCACCCTAACGAGTACGTGGGCACTCACACTGGGCGCGCACTTTTGGCTGGGGTGCCCGCGTCCAGGGCAACTGTTGATAAGCTCAGCATTTCCAGCATCCACACTTGCACTGGCCGCATATACAAGTGCTACCTGCATTATAGGCCACACCACTTCTGTGTGCGTGCAAATGCGAGGTACTTGTGGTGCTAAGACCATCAACTGGTGTCATGTTGTCAGCCGTGGTCAGTGCCGTGTCTGCCATGGACGTTCAGCTGCTCACTTGTTAGCCACGGCTGTAACACCACGCACCAATATACCCAAAGACGTGTTGCCTTTGGACACATGAAGGGATTCATGAAATCACCGAGGCTTGCAATGACCGTCACCCTGAAATTACAGCTCAGGATCGCGCCGCTAGACAGCACTGTGTAGTTTGGGGCTTCTCAGTGCGGCAGGGCAAGCCCAGGTGCGATGGATCCAGGCAGCCCGTTTGATGGCAATGTGCAGGACAAGCCACTACGCACGCAATGGCTGCTGGATGTTTGCATGAGCCTCGCACGGGAATGGAACGGAATGAGGCAATCACAAATAGCGAACTCTGTTCTCTTCGCGCCAGCCGTCAGCACAGCCCAGACACCTCGCCACACTCAGGTGCAGTTCTCATCATCACGCATAACATATGCACACTGCACGGCCCCACGGAAAGCACACTGCATGGCCCAACGGGAAGCAAAATACTTGAACACACAGCGAACCAAACAGAAATGCGGCCCGGCACGTGCATGCAGGCCAGACAACACCAGATCAATAGCCAATGGCCCGCGTTCGATGATTCCTGGAGGCATCGCTAGACAGACATGCCGGAATTGCATGCATGGCCTTGCACGCTTGCTTCAGGGCCTGAATCGCAGGCTGCAGCGCACGTCATGCACGCTACAAATGCACAAACAAGCACAAACACGCACGCACGCAATTGCGCACCGTCATGGCGTTGATAGCGGCAGCGCATGCTGGCGCAAGTCAAGCACAGCAACGCAATGCATCAGCTCACGACAAACAGCTGCTCCTGGTGGGCACGCACGCAAGCGGTGAGACCCAGGGGATCCATCCGGACGCACGCAATATTCGAAGGCGCACACACAGCACGCAAGTCATAGCATCAGTGCTGACCGGCTTTTGCAGCCTGGGTTCCGATTCTTAGCACATGCGCTGTTTCGCGCGCAAGTCCCGCCATTTCGGCTGGTCTGTTGCCTGCGATAATCGCCTGCATCCGCGTCTGTCAATCAAAGTGAATTGGTGAAGCCGCTCGCGTCCGAAATGCTGTTCCATCCCAAAAAGATGTTGAATAAGAATGCATAGAAGGCAGTGTAGGAGGGCAATGAAGGGAGAGAATGCTCCAACGGGCTTTGCGTGTGCAGCTGGCACACGATCAGCCCGCGCGAGAAAGGTGGCAGTGCGGTGGCAGTGATGCGGTGATGAGGCGGAGGTCAAGCAGGGGTTCGGGTCAGAGGGGTAGGTAGGGCGCTGCTGCCCGCCGCACGCAAGCAAATCGCTGTTGTGGGTCACGGTCGGCCGGTCTGCATCGTCCCGGCAGCTCACACACAGGCCGCGCCGCGTCGCCGTGCGGTTCATCACGTGTTTTCACGCTTCATGCTTCAGAACGAAGCTTCCTTTCGTTCAGCTTCAAGCACCCAATCAAGGCAAGCAATCAATATGCAAGTCTCAAAGGGTGCTCCTCAGAATCAAGACCGCCGAAATTGCCACGGTCAGGGCAGGTTGAATCGCATCATGTTGGACCTGATCAGACCCATCACAGGCCTTAATTGGGGTCGATGCGGGCGGTGAAGGTGGCGACCTGGGCCCAGTTCTTGTTGGTCTGCAGCACGGGCGTGGGGTTGCCAAAGTCGTAGCCGACCATTCGGAGCAGGCCGCCGGACGACGTGCGGATCTCTTGGACCACGCTGCGATCATCACACAAACAGCCATACAGCTACCGTATCAGTACATGGCGTACGTATCAGTACATGGCACACATGGCGACGCAAGCTTCCGTATCAGTACAGGCAAACCGTGTAAGGCGTGTGCCATCGTGTTCAGTTGTGCCAGCACCCGATTCATAACGTTTGAGGCTCACTTTGAGCATGCCGCACAGCATGAGGATGAGGTGTTGCGCGTTTCAGCGCATGGTTGGTGACCGTTTCAGGGCACACTGGTGCGGGCAGGGTGAATTGGCACATGATATGGGCCGCTGCATGTGGACGTGTCAGGGAAACTGAGAGAGCATCTAAGGCATGTTACAGCATGCTGAGGCCCGCACTGGGGGTATGCATGCATGCATGCATGCATGCAAGCAGGCAGGCGGGCAGGCCTCCACACGCGCTCACCCGCTGCCGGTACTGGTGTACACCGCACGGGGGTAGCCCGCCGGGAAGCCGATGCAAGCCTGCGCCAGCGTGGTGGAGTAGCACAGCATGGAGGCCGGCAGCACCTGCACCGCCGGCGGCGCGTTGGCCACGTTGCGGGTGGCGGTGGCGGCGATGCCCACGGCGCTCTGCAGGCAGGCAGTGCAGGCAGGCAGGCGATACAGCACCACATGGTTTTGCATGGCACAAATGAGCGCTTTGCGTGCGTATGTGTCTTTGGGGGCGATCACGCATACTGGGGTGCCTGCGTTGCTCACTCCTGTCCAGCCGTCAAAGTTTGGATCCACGCGAAGTTTGGATCCACGCTACAAGTAGCAACCGCGTGAGCAATGCAGTTATGCTCAAGGTATTGGTGGTAACTGCGTGCCTGACAAGAAAGCTCTTTTGTGCAGACTGCATGATGAAACCAAGGTCAGTGGGCCGGCACGCACTGCAGTACGCTGCATGTACGACACACAGCGTGTGCAGTACGGGTTACGGAACCAGCAGTACAAAAGCGGCAGTACGTGATGACTCACCGTGGTGCAGGCCACCTGGCTGTAGCCCGTCAGCTCGCTCAGCGCGCTCGCCAGCGAGGCGTACGCAAACTCGCTTGTGCGAACCAGCGTCACCACGCTGCCGGCGTCCACCTACACACCAGCGGCAGCAGCAGCAGTGGTGTTTGATGATCACCGCAATGTCATTGCCTGCCTTTGTGCACATACATACCGTTGCAGCACCCGTTTGGGCATCAGCACTGTTCGCCCTATAGTGCCTACCCTACTGCAGCCCGCGACGAGCTCACACCCACCCCAGCGCTGAAGATGGAGATTTGGGTTGCGACTTGCATTTGCGATGGACAGACATGTGTGACAAACTACCATGACTGCATGATCATGGCACAGCTAAAATGCCAATGTCATGGCAGCACTGCCTGAGGCGAGGCTGCATGCATGCGCTGCCTGCGTGATGGGCCTCACCTTGGCGCACAGCGCCGCCTTAGCGTCCGCGCTCAGCTTGGCGTAGACGTTGTCGTACAGCACCACCACGCCGAGGGCGCCTGACGGGACGGTGGTGGTGTACTGCACGGAGCTGTACAGGCTGTCCAGGGCTGCATGCAGTAGGTACAACAGGCAAGAGGGGAATTAGCACGGAAAACACCATACTCAGACCGTGTGGAGCAAGCTGGTATAAACTGCATGTTGCAGAGCATGCAGATCACCATGCCAATACGAAACCGAAGCGCCACGGCACCACGCTTGGCTTCGGCGGCAAGCCGAGTACAAACATGGGCTCGCACAAGCCGCCAAGGTCTGAGCGCGCACACACGCACCTGCTTTGAAGTTAGCCTTGCGAGTGGCATCCGAGGGTGTGGAGGAATCCACAATGACCACGATCGAG